>CP139508.1:33676914-33929414 GCA_021014915.2 Artemisia tridentata subsp. tridentata | reverse complement strand
GTGATATTGTTATTTTTATATAATATGTAATTTTAGTTATTATTTATATAATATGAAAAAAAAAAAAAAAAAAAAAAAAAAAAAAGTTGAAAAAAAAAAAAAAAAAAAACCAATCATTACAAGTGCCACGTGTCGCGAGTCGCCCCACCCTCCTGGGTAGCCCCACTCCCCCTTTTTTTTGAGGCTACCCAACTTGCTGACTCAGCGCCACGTGTCGCGAGTCGCCCCTTAGTTGGGTAGCCTCACTCCCTTTAGTCTTAGCTTCAACAATCTTCCTATTACGTGGGTTTGGGCTTTTTATTTATTTATTTTTTGTTATTTTGGAGATGCTTGTGGTTTGGTCAAAGAGAAAATTCTTTAATTACCCCAAAGGTACACATGTGTGTACCCCATATGCCCCAAAAATTTTCATTTTCTTCATATACCCCATGGGCAACTCTCTCTCAAGAATTATTGGGCAACTCTTTCAGAAATGTGACACGTGTCCGTTTGGTTGTCCCCACATTGTACTTGCAAAGTACAACTAACCCCACTAATTTCTTGGGCAACTGGGACCTACTTTCTTGGGCAACTTAAGTTTTTTGTCTTTTAGTTGAAAAGTAGTTTTGTTATATTATTTAATAGTACACATTTTTTGGGCGACTGGGTCCTACTCTTGTAAATTCTTGGGCAACTAGATCTCATATTTTTTATATTAGTGTAAATTACATATATAACCTCACACTTTCTTTTGTACTTATAGCTTTAAAACTTGTACATTTTGATTATTTTACCCACTCCAGCCACTACCACTTACTCCGGCCACCACCAACAACTCCGACCACCACCACCACAGCCTTGGCATCAAACTACTCTTCAGTTTCCACTAGTTCAATTTCATTCTTTATACTAGATAAGCACCAGTGGTCCTCTTAAAACAAGTAGCTAAAAGGGTATATGTCCATCAACAATGTAATCAAATATTGATTAAATTCAAATACTGGATGAACCTATTTATGTTCAACACTGTATATCTTTGAAGGGTCTAACTGCTAAAAAAGATGAAATATTACGATGACAAAAACAAGATCCAATAAAAAAACACACCCATACCGCAACAGAAACAAGAATCATGAAGCTAAACAAAATGGAAGTTAAGATTGTTATTAAAACACTAACTGTAATAATTTATAGTACTCAAACTACAAGACCCTTGAGGTATTTGGTTACATAAATAGATCTGAAAAAAAAAGACCATCAAACAGGCAGCTCTTAAGCCAATTGTGTACATAACGTTTAATAACAAACACATACTAAATCAAACAAACTTAAATCTCACAGATTACCTTTCCTACTTATTTTTCACCATCTTCAACCCCTAAACCATACAAAACACCAGCATATTTCTCGGTGTTTCCATTAAAGTAACCTTCTTTCAGCTTCTTAAAAGCATGAGAAGTAAGCAAACTATCTGATCCCGCCTGATGACAAACACCAATTCTTTCAATTTCCAAGATTTCCGCAAGCTTGTTCAACCAGATTTAAACAAAATACTTACTTTTCAACTTCCAAGATTTCCAAGAAGAAAAAGATGATCGGGGTTTAGATCATGTATTTGGGTCGTACGTTGCTCCATCCGTCTCACCTCGCCCAAAGCATCAATTCTTGTGTTGTGTTGGATCTTTGGATTAGATCGATATGTTCTCGATGTATGTTCGGACTTTGATTGTGACGATTGGATTTGGATTTTGACAGTGATGGTGATGGTGTCGGATCTGTTAGTGGTGACGGGGTGGTTATGGTGTCGACGGGGAGGTGATAATGATGGTGATGATGATGGTGTCGGATCTGCTGGTGGTAGTGGTGACGGCGGTGGAAGGTGGTGCCGGTGAGTGAAAGAGATGAAGATGAGGTGAATGTGTGGAGAGAGAGAGGTTTTATATAAATAAAGGGGTATTTTGGTATTTTGGTTTTATATAAATAATGAGGTAAGTAGTACTATGTGGGGACAATCAAAAGGACACGTGTCACAATTCTGAGAGAGCTGCCCAAGAATTCTTGGGAGAGAGTCGCTCATGGGGTATTTGGGGAAGTTAGATTTTTTTGGGGCATATGGGGTACACACATGTGTACCTTTGGGGTAAAGAAAGAATTTTCTCTTGGTCAAATTTGTTGCGCAGCCTTTACAACTTTAAAAGTGTGCGCATGGGGAAATGTGAAAAACTGCATACCTAAGCTCCCCATTGGGACACTGTGCGTGTACTTTTGAAGTTGTAAGAAATGCGTGTGTGATTTGACAAAACCACAAAGAGAGTTTTAAGAGCGTTTAGCAGTGTTTAGCATTAATATCGTTTGGCAAGCAGACAAGTTTAGCATTAAAAAATAGCAAAGCTCACCGCTCTTTTGTCAAACAAACACTAAAAATCAAAAAGCTCATTGCTCATCGCCTCAAAAAGCTCCAAAATGCTCTGCACCAAACATATCCTTTATATTTAACCAATTTTCCTTAATACGTCTCACTATCTTTCAGTCAGTACTTATGACAAACCTAAACATGGTTGCAATCAACTTTAGTACATATATAATTAAACTTAATCAAAATTATACTATACATTCAACAAAATTATATGTACATATTTACTTCAAAATTATATGTACATTTTCACTTTAAGATAAGTTTGGCATCATATTTCTCACAAGAAACAACACCACCACCAATTCTGTCAAAGCGGGTATGAGAATTTCTCCAAAGAAATATAATTCATACCAAAAAATCATGAATTATATACATTACGTCAAGATGCGCCTTTGATACAACTTTTTGCCTAGTTGCTTTGTTTGAAAAACTACGTTTTCAATCCCACATGGATCAAAGAAACAACATCTTGGGACTTTATATACATTGGGGTATATGGTTCACACATGTTGATATAAGTGTATTGTTGTGGGTTCGATACACGTTTAGGTGAGAAAAACTAACACATCTCACTCAAACATGTTTCGTCCCTATAACATAATATGAGTTCTCAACTTTTTTATATTTTCATGTTACAGTATTAAAGTTTGAACTTTTTTCGTATTTCAATGACTATGACTTCTCATCTTTTTTATTGTTAAAATATATGGTTCACTTTTATCCCTATTAGTACAAGGGCCACTTATGTCTTTCTCTCATTCTATTTTGTAGCATTCGTGTGCCTTCTTTGGATACTTTGGAACCTCAAGGGCTGGTGTTGTAACTCTTCTCTTGGATGAATAAAAGCGTGCTCCTCTCTTCTCTTGGATGAATAAAAGCGTGCTCCTCTTATCCCTTGTTGCAGTCAAGGCATAAAGAATAATGATGGGAGAAGGATGGGCTGTATCTTTCTTTATGTTTAGCTTTGGTTATAGTCGTTTGACTCTCTGTATAAGTATCCTGACCTGTTTCGAGGTTTCATTATCAAACTCAATTGAGTTGTTATTCTCCTCAGTTATTAATAAAAGTGTTTGGTCATTTGAGATTATAAATTCTTCATGGTGTCAGAGAGGGTTTGCTCTTGATTCTATTATTGAAGAAGTTGTGCTATTACATCGGTGGTTCCACGGTGGTCCTTGCTTGATTGAGTCAAGGGTTTCATCGGTTAAGGTTCATCGGGTTTTTTCCTTGATTAGCCTGGTGGTTCTGAAACGGTTAGGGTTTCGATTCATTAGGGGATTGGTCAGGTGGTGATAATTAAAAGGTTAATCGGTGCTGTTTTTTACGGATCCGTTCCTGATCTTAAATTAGGGTTTTTTTCACAAACCCTAATTTTTTGGGGGTTCTCTATCCTTCGACTTCCGCTGCTACTGCACCACTGTATTACCCTCTTTCCTACCTGATTTTGGTAGAATCAGGGCTCTTTTTATTAACTAGTATCATTTTTTGTCTGTTTCACTTTCCTGAAAGAAAATTTTTCATATGGCTAGTGCAGCCAGCGAACTAATTTTTGGGGATGAGTTGTTTCTTCATCCTAATGATACAAATGACACTCCTATCATTCCTATCAAACTAAGTGGTACTGATAACTATAATGTCTGGAGCATCTCCATGACTATTGCTTTACAAAACAAGAACAAAATTGGTTTTATTAATGGAAAGTGTAAAAGACCAACAGATGCCTCATTGGCTATTCAATGGGACATGTGCAATTCTGTTATTCTTTCCTGGATCCTTGGGTCTATCTCACAAGCTATGTAGTTATCTCGGTCAAAAATCTCGTATCGTTCAAGGTCCGATATTTGAAATAGCGGTTTTCGCGGTGAGATATCGGTTTTTAGATATCGGATATATATATATATATATATATATATATATATATATATATATATATTCCATTCTATCCTATTTTCTTATTATTCTTAATTATATATCTTTAATTATATGTTGCAAAATTTACATTATATATGATTTTGATTAAGTTTTGAGCTTAAAATTCACTAATTTATTTATTGGGCCTATTGTATAAGTTTTTTAATGGGCCAAAAAAATCACTGGTACTATATTAGGTTAGGGTTTTATCACAGCCCTATACTCTTTCACTCCTGTTCTCTCTCTCTTCACCCTTTTCTCTTCTCCACTTCAAGAAAACCAGATCTGAAGATAAACCCCAAAACCATATATGAAGATAAACCAATTCGTGCTAAACAAAAGGCTTAAATTAAAATAAAATCAACAAAAATCGAAACCCCAAAACCAGATCTGAAGATAAACCGACGTTGACCGGCGTTGACCGCCTAATTCGTAGTTCTCAAAATATCGCCGATTTCTCGAATATATCGCCGATTTCAAAATATCGGCAAAATATCGCCAAATCTCGCCGATATTATCGAATCCGAGATTTTGGGGCGATATTTTGAACCGATATTATTTTTAGTCGCGATATCCGAGATCTCGCCGAGATATCGGCGAGATTAACTACACAGCTCACAAGAACTTTACATGGGACAAATTTTTTCAAAAAATCCAAAGGAAATGTGGGATGAACTCAAGGAAACTTATGATAAAGTGAATGGTAGTGTCATATACAATTTGTATCATCAAATTAACTCTCTCAGGCAAAATGGATCTGGTGTATCTGATTATTATCAGAAACTCAGTTCTCTTTGGAAACAATATGATGCTATGGTTAAACTTTCAAATTGTACCTGTGAAGGTGCAAAAGATTTAAAAAATCATAATGATCTAATCAGACTAATGTAGTTTTTAATGGGGCTTGATGATACATATATGACACTTAGAAGTACTATTTTGACTACTAAGCCACTACCAGATGTTAAAACTGCATTTTCTCTTATTGTCAGAGAAGAGTCTCACAAAAACTCTGTTTTCACAAACTCTTCAAAAAATCAGATATCTTCTTTTGTGGCTAAAACTCCTGATAAAACTCCTGTCATTTGTGGGGAGTGTGGCTACACAGGACACACAAAAGGCAGATGCTTCAAAATTATTGGTTATCCTGAACATCTCAAGAAAAAATGGGCCAAAAAAAGATCCTTTAGTAACAACGCTATTGTAAATGATAATGGTAGTAGTGATAGTCCTCAAGCTAGTACTTCCTCACCATTTACTCATGAACAGATTATGAAACTGATGAATCTTATCAGTGACAAAACAGGATCTGGCAGCTTCCAAGCTAATATGTCAGGTATTTCTTCCCTCTTAGGTAGATTTAAAACTTATGAGGAGTTCATAAAATGGATTATAGATTCTGGTGCAAACCAACATATGGTCCTCTCTGAGGATCTTCTTGATTCTGTTGTTGATATCAGTGACTTAAAACTCACTGTTGAACATCCAAATGGAAGTTCTTCTAAAATTAAAAAAATTGGAAATCTTAAACTTAATGATCATATCACCTTGTATGATGTTTTAGTTGTTCCAGAATACTCTGTTAATCTGATATCTGTTTACAAACTTGCTAGAGATAGCAATCTATTTATTAGATTTGATAAAGAAAAATGCTATATTCAGGACTTGGCCAACATGACAAGTATGGGGACTGGTAGCCAGTCTAATGGTCTATACTACCTTGATGCCAAAACGTCTAATGGTAAACCTTCCTTTACCTGTTCTTTATCTAAATATAATTGGCATCATAGACTTGGTCACCCTGCTGACCAAGTCTTAAACCTTCTTAATGCAGACCTAAACATTAACAAAAATGAAACTTCACCTCCCTGTGAAATCTGTCATAAGGCTAAGCAAACCAGGGAACCATTTCCTATTAGTGATCACAAAGCCACTAATATTGGAGATATTATACATCTCGATGTCTGGGGTCCCTATAGGGTTACCAGCAGGGATGGTTTTAGATATTTTCTCACTATCGTTGATGATGTTTCTAGAGCTGTGTGGGTTTACTTGTTAAGAAATAAATCTGAAGTTGGCAAATATATTATATCTTTCTTTAACATGTTTCATAATCAATTCAATGCTAACATCAAAGATTTTCGAAGTGATAATGGGACTGAATTTGTTAACCATACCCTTCAAGGTTTCTTTGATTCAAAGGGTGTCTTGCATCAAACCTCCTGCTTTTACACACCACAACAAAATGGTGTGGCAGAGCGGAAGCATAGACACCTGCTGAATGTTGCTCGATCTCTTCTTTTTCAGGGGGGGATTCCTCTATACTACTGGACTGAATGTATCCTTACTGCTGCTTATTTAATTAATAGACTTCCTTCCTCTGTTCTTAAAGGAAAATCTCCTTTTGAGGTTTAATTTGGTTTTAAACCAACCTTAAAGAACCTGAGGTGTTATGGTTGTCTTTGCTTTGCTACCACTCTGAATAACTCAGATAAATTGTGTAGCAGAGCTACTAAATGTGTTCTTATTGGATATGCATCTGAAAAAAAGGCTTACAAACTTTTGTCTCTAGAAGACAAATACATTCTTTACTCTAGAGATGTAAGGTTTTATGAGAATATCTTTCCTTACAAAATGAACAAATTAGAAAAGGATGAGTTGGCTGATTGTGGGGGTACTGATCATTTGAACTTTTTTGATACTCCTTATACCTTCCATGATCTATCCAATGATGATATTTTTCATAATAATGATTCTCCTGATCCTGGTAGTACTTCTGAACCAGATAATGTTCACCATTTTTTTGATGAATCTGATGCAGATGCAGCTGCCAGACCTGATGGTTCAAGTAAAGGAGGTAGTCCTTTCCCGTCTGCTACGTTACTTGACTCAAACAATGGAGGCAGTCACTTACAGTCTGCAACCTTGGTTGAATCAAGTAATGAAGGTAGTCAATCCAGGACAACAGCCTTACTTGAAACATCAGAGAATCCTACTGATTCAAATGAAGTTTCTGAGGATAATAGAAGGTAAAAAAGAAACTCTATAATGCCACAGAAATTTCAAGACTATGTGGTTGAAGGAAAGGTTAAATATGGGATTGAAAAGGTCGTTAATTATTCTAACCTTTCTTCTGAAAACTTTTGCTTTGTTTCTAAACTGAGTCAAGTCTCTGAACCAAAAAATGTTCATGAGGCCTTCCAAAATCCTAATTGAAAGGCTGCTATGAACAAAGAAATGGAAGCCTTGTATGAAAACAAAACTTTCACTATTACTGAGTTACCAGTTGGGAGAAAACCTATTGGTAACAAATGGGTTTGGAAACTTAAACTCAAATCCACTGGTGATATTGAAAGATACAAAGCTAGACTTGTTGCAAAAGGTTATGGTCAAAAGGAAGGTGTGGATTATGATGAAACCTTCTCCCCTGTTGTTAAAATGACCACTGTAAGATGCATTATCTCTCTAGCTGTTAACAAAGGTTGGAATTTATACCAACTTGACATTAATAATGCTTTTTTGTATGGTGATTTGGATGAAGATGTGTATATGACTCTCCCTGAGGGTTATTTTAACAAGGATGACAAAAGAGTTTGCAAACTCAACAAGTCCTTGTATGGGCTTAAGCAAGCCCCTAGAAAGTGGAATGAGAAACTCACTGGTGCATTAAAAGAAAACGGTTTTGAGCAGTCTAAAAGTGACTACTCCTTATTTATCAAAACACAAGGAGATCTTTTTATAGCCCTCCTTGTGTATGTTGATGATATTGTTTTAACAGGAAATAATGTGGGTGAAATTGAAAAGTTTAAAATTTTTTTGAAAACTAAATTTCAAATCAAAGACCTGGGTAAACTGAGGTACTTTCTGGGCATTGAAGTTATTGACACTGACTCTGGACTTTGTTTAAACCAGAGAAAGTACTGCTTGGAGTTGCTTGCAGAGTACGGCTTGCTTGCAAGCAAACCTGCAGCAACTCCTATTGAAACTAACTTTGTTGTCTCAGATATTATTAGAAGAAAAAGAAAGGCAGGAAAAATAGAGCTGTGGAAGAAGAAGATCTCCACCTTACTGACCTCACTGGCTATCAAAGGCTGCTAGGGAAGTTGATCTATCTCACCTTAACTAGACCTGATATCTCTTATTCTGTGTCTTCTTTAAGTCAGTTTATGCATAAGCCTCTTCAATCTCATATTAAGCTTGCTATGAGAGTCCTTAGATATTTAAAAGGGTCGCCAGGTAAAGGAATTGTGTTTAATAAAAATGATGATTTTGGTCTTAAGGCCTATGTTGATGCAGACTGGGCCAAGTGTCCTTCTACTAGGAAATCTGTTACTGGTTTTTTACTATTTTTTGGTAACTCTCTTGTATCTTGAAAAAGTAAGAAGCAAAAAACATTAGCTACCTCTTCTGCTGAGGCAGAATATAGGGCTATGGCCTCAGTAACATGTGAAGTCATTTGGGTCTTAAAAATCTTAAAAGAACTAGGTATGAACAATTCCTTACCTGCAAAAATTTACTGTGACAATAGCGTTGCAATCAAAATTGCAGCTAACCCTGTTTTCCATGAAAGGACTAAGCACCTTGAGATTGACTTGCATTTAGTGAGAGAGAAAATTGCAAATGGTGTTATTGAGTCTATTTGGGTAGACTCACAACATCAACTTGCAGACATTCTGACCAAAGGTCTGCCTACTGCCCAGCATGAATTCTTGTGTGAAAAAATCAACTTGTGTGATATTTATCAGGATAAAACTGAGGGGGGGGGGGGGTGTTAAAATATATGGTTCACTTTTATCCCTATTAGTACAAGGGCCATTTATGTCTTTCTCTCATTCTATTTTGTAGCATTTGTGTGCCTTCTTTGGATACTTTGGAACCTCAAGGGCTGGTGTTGTAACTCTTCTCTTGGATGAATAAAAGCGTGCTCCTCTCTTCTCTTGGATGAATAAAAGCGTGCTCTCTTTATCCCTTGTTGCAGTCAAGGCATAAAGAATAATGATGTGAGAAGGATGGGCTGTATCTTTCTTTATGTTTAGCCTTGGTTATAGCCGTTTGACTCTCTGTATAAGTATCCTGGCCTGTTTCCAGGTTTCATTATCAAACTCAATTGAGTTGCTATTCTCCTCAGTTATTAATAAAAGTGTTTGGTCATTTGAGATTATAAATTCTTCATTTATATTTTCATATTAAGACATTAATAAAGTTTGAACTAATAAAAGACACTTTAATTTTATTTTATGAGATCATTTCATATTTACCCAGTATAGGCATCATAATGTCATATTTACCTAACTTATAAGTGGATAATGCATAATGTGCAATGATTTTGATGCATGTTTTAGAAAATATGAATTTTTGATGTTTTACTGGAGAAATATGGAATTGACCCTTATTTTATTTTCTTGTATCGTAACCAAAAATAGTTTATTGGATAATGCATACGGATACACGACTTGAGGAAGCAAGCATCCGCCGGAGTGCCCTCGAAGCTTATTTAGCAATCTCTTCCTTATGTGATGGCTCTCGACATTCGGGTTTTATAGTATAAGTAGATAAATTAAGCACATGAAAACCAAAAATAAAATATTTATAAACATCTCATCTCAATGAAACACGTACTAATCAGCATGGCCAATTTTGAATATTTTACTTTACTCTCAAGGGGTTGTTGCTCTTTTCTGTTTCAAATAAATGCAATGTATTTATCAAATGCCTTGTAACTTAGCGGTATCTCATATTTTGTGACATCTTTTTTCAATAAAATAATAATAGGTTCAAGTCCTGTTTAACTAAAACATGGGAGATACATTCCTTTTTAAATAATTTATGTCAGCAAAAATAATCTATGTAAAATAGAATTTTGTCAAAGTATATGGATTGAAAACGTTGGGCCATGTACCATTATGTATACCATATTCTTTGGGCCATAGACCATTATTTGTGAAATACAGTCCGACCCATGATCTATTATGAATACCATATATTTTGGCTGTACAGCAAAATACCAAATTAAATAACTTATAAGAAACATAATTAAGGATTAAGATTAAAAAGAGCTACTCTCACCGTTTCAAAATTATTGCTCACAGATAAATAAAAAAAAAAAAAAAAACACACGGTTAAGGAAAAAAATGCATTACTTACTGTTTTGGAAAGCAAAAAAAGACGGTTTTACCATTTGACAATTAAATATTGTGTTCTTTTAAAATTTTAAATATCAGTTGCTTAAGGGTAATATAACAAACTTAAACAATTACAACTATTATTTTAAGTAATTATTGATTTTTTTATAATGTGTTTGTGTTCAAGCTTTTGCTATGAATAATTTATGAAGAGGATGATGTCTGTAATAACTTATAACTTATGCTAATAGTTTAGGACATTAGTTACCCAAATGAATAAATCATATAAGCGGATCTTCAATTTGTTCTTGTATATTAACACTTTGAAAGAGGCCATTGTCAAAAGCTAAATGGTAGATGATAAACAATGTAAACAATACTGCAATTTATTCATACGTAAACAATATTGCAATTTTTCTTCATAAATCAACCAGGAAACCTAGCCCCAAACAATAAGCACATGTTCCCATCACTTTTTAGCTTGGAATTGGGATTGAACGCAAGACCTATTTCTCCAAAGCCTTAATTGACATAAAAATATTGCAAGATTTGAGCAATACCAACAAGTACAACAAAAAACAAACTTTAAAAGGTGTATATATGTAGAACTACTTTTTCTTAACATGGTACGAATCTTTACTTTTTAAAATGATCTGGATAAAAAAAGCTAAAATAAAATAAAATGTTTGGTGATTAGTAGGCGTAAATTTTTATACCGTATTAATTTAGTAATTTGACATTCTCTCTTACTCACTTACGACTATAAGTCACTGTCAACCAATTTGTCCTCACATTAATTCATAATACTACCAGCTACCACCTTTGTATTGACGCAAAATCACGAGGGTAATCTACAGTTTTTATATAAGTTAGTTTAGTAGCGCTTATTTTTATTGAAAGCTAAAATTGTCAACCTCTCTAAAATTATTATATCAAAAAACATAAAACTGAAAGGTATTTTTTATCGAAAATTTTAATTACAGTCCGTCGCAATACACAGTTAGTCGCTAGTAGATTACTAAGTACAATAATATTTCACGCGTATATAATATTGGGATTTGTTAACAACAACCCATTGGTGTTATTTAAGCATACCTTAAATAACTATGTTTCTAAATATGAACTCACTTGACATTAATATATAACTTATTAAAACTCATTTACCTTAATTGTGTGTGCTATTTACAGAAATGATGAGTTCATATTTGGAAACATAATTATTTATGGTATGCTTAAACAACACCCAATGGATTGTTGTTAGCAAATTTATAGACAAACATTCCATATTTTAAAATAGATAAATAAACGCGTTTAAACCTTAGCAAATTACAATAGACCGACTTAAAGAAGTCTATATATTAATAAGAACGACGATATCACAAACCATCTAGCTATTCATTCGATCACTCTTTCCTTTTTACAATCATCCAGCAATTCGTTTATTTTGTTCGTACACTTAATTAATGGATACTGTAATGCTTGAAGGCTACATACGTCTTCTTGATAGATACGACGCGATTTGTATGCTATACCAATCCCGTCCTGAAAAAAAGTTTCCAACTTGGCTCCATCGATGTATCCAAGCAGATATAGAGGATCGCGACGAGGAGAGGTTATTCACAAAAAATCCCAGCAGATGGTGGCAGCACAACGCGAGATGATATTATTTGTGCGATTTGTATGGATGAATACCGTGAAGACGACAAGACGGGGACTTTGGGCTGTCATCATGTGTATCATGCGCAATGCATTAAGAGTTGGTTAATATGTAAAGAATAATTGTCCAATGTGTAGGACTTTTGCCAGCATTGTTGTATTTGGATAGTAAATATACGTTCTTTTGTTTTACAATCAGTTTGTAGTTTGATCGAATTCTTTAGATTAATAGTAATAATATACTTTAACTGCATAAAATTGTTACCCAAATATAAGTACAAAACAACACCAATCTCGCCAGAGCAAGGCCGGCGGGTACGAAAATTTTTCAAAAGAAACTTAAATCATACAAAAAGAACATGGATGGTATGCATCAGGCCAAGATGTGTCTTTGGTACACCTTTTTGCCAACTAGTAGTTATTTTATTTTTTTTGAAAACTAAGTTTTCAATCCCACATGGATCAAAGAAGCGAATCTTTTTATTCTGATTATGGAAAGTTTGCATTTATCCTTCCAACGTATTGTCGACGCGGGTATGTTTCAAGGTATTAAGTTAGGGGGTGGGTTGGTAAATTTGTCTCATATGTTTTTTGCGGATGACGCGGTTTTTGTTGGCCAATGGAGTGAGACTAACATAAACACCTTAACTCATGTTCTTGAATGCTTTCACAAGGTTTCCGGTTTACGTATCAATATGAGCAAGAGTAAAATTTTAGGGGTTCATGTGGATAGTACGTTAATTCACAGAGCTGCTTTGAAGCTAGGATGCCTGGTTTTAAAAATTCCCTTTATGTATTTGGGTACGCTTGTGGGTGGGAATATGTCCCGGATTGAATTATGGGATGCCGTTGTGGAGAAAGTAAAGAAGAGGTTATCAACTTGGAAGATGAAAACCCTATCAATTGGAGGCCGCCTTACTTTAGTCAAATCGGTTTTAGGCTCCATGCCTTTATACCATATGTCTTTATTTAAAGCTCCGAGTGGTGTCCTGAATAGAATTGAAGCTTTACGAAACAGATTCTTCAATGGCCATGATTGCAACAGCAAGAAAGCTCTTTGGGTGAACTGGAAGAAAGCCTTAACGTCTAAAGATAGAGGAGGGTTAGGCATCTCTAGTTTATATGCGATGAACCGTGGTTTATTATTTAAATGGGTGTGGTGCTTTTTCACTCAAAAACAAACTCTCTGGTCTAGAGTAATTCAAGCTATTCACGGGGTCAACGGAAAAATTGGTATGTCTTTATCAGGTGGGTATAATTCCTGTTGGCTGGGTATTGTTCAGGAGTTAAATGTGTTATTGAATAAAGGGATAAATGTTATGCAATATCTTCGGAGGAAAATAGGGAATGGGGAGGATACAAAATTTTGGGAGGATAAGTGGTGTGATGGGGGTATGCTTAAAGTTAGGTTTCCTCGCTTATACGCCCTTGAGGATAATAAACAAATCACTGTTGGATGGAAATTGGCTCATACAACTTTGGATGATTCTTTTCGTAGACTTCCCAGAAGCGGTATAGAGATGGAGCAGTTTGTTAATATGGTGAATATGTTAAAAGTCACAGGTCTGAGTTCGTCTCCTGATAAGTGGGTGTGGGAGCTGGAAAAATCAGAGGAGTACTCGGTATCCTCTACCCGTAATCTGATTGATGAGAAGATGTTACATGGTGCAGATTTCCAAACTAGATGGAACAAGTGGGTTCCCATCAAAGTAAATATCCTCACCTGGAAGATGATGACTAACTCGCTACCTACTCGATTTAAAATCTCATGTCAAGGCATTCTTATTGACTCAATTTTATGCGGTGTATGTAACAAAGGAGTGGAGACGACATCCCACCTGTTCTTTTCTTGCCCGATTGCGCGTCAAGTGGCTAGTCAGATTCTTCGTTGGTGGTTTTTAGAAGCTGTGGAATGGGACTCCTTTGAAGAATGGGTGGAATGGGTTGATAGTGTTCGCCTTCCTCGCAAGAATAAGATTCTGCTGGAAGGAGTTTTTTATGTTCTATGGTGGATATTATGGTCTTTTCGTAATAAGACCTTATTTGATAGAAAAAGTCCTAAGAAGGCGTCTTTGTTTGACGATGTCGTTTGTATGTCCTTCAATTGGTGTCGTTCTAGATGCAAGTCTCGTTTTGGTTAGGACGAATGGTTTAAAAGCCCAAACCTCATTACGATGTAATCTAGCGTCTTGCTAGTGTTTCTTCTTTTAATAATAATCGCCGTTCAAAAAAAAAGTTGAAATAATTATATTGTTGTTTGTGCAATATATATTCAAGTGAATTGACACTTGAGTTTGTGTTGCACAGGGCAACAAGACCATGAGTTCTCAATTTTTTTATATTGCTACAATCGACTATATTTGAACTACTCATAAATTACAGTTTGATTTTCTCACCTTTTGTGTCGTAACAACCCTAGCTAGATTTTGTCACCTTTTGTAACTTGGAACATTAATTAAAGAGTTAAGCACATATAAAACCTAAGAATAAAATAGTTTATGTTACTTTTGGGTTTTATATCTTAAGTGGGCAAATTAAGCACCTTAAAACAAAAAATAAAACAGTTTGTAAATTAAGCACCTCATCTCCGATCAGCATGACCAATTAATTTTGAGTGTTTTACTTTACTCTCGAGGGGTTGTTGCTCTTTTATGTTTCAAATAAATGCTATGTATTTATCAAAGGTCTTGTAACTTAGCAGTATCTCATATTGTATTTGATCGGTCTTCAATAAAATTATTGTGGGTACAAGTCCTCAAAACATGTGAGATGACTTTGTCAACCACGTATGTTATAAAAGCATACCTCAAGATTTGTCTTACTAGGATAACATAGATCCTACAAAATACTATTCAAAAAAACGGATAAATAATTGTTATTAAAGGTGGGTAAAATCAGAATAATAAGTATTCTTTTTTAGAACGGCAACATATATTTTGAAAACCAACCTGAGAAAACAAAATACAAAAGAAAATGCATCCCACCTTCTCAACAAGACAATTAAAGAGGAAGGGATCCAAGGAAATAGAAAGAGCACCACAAGGTGCATACAACCGAACTAAAACTAATGAATATAGAAAAAAGTATATTTGGTTAGACTTTACAACTTAAATTTAACCTGTAAGTACTCAAATTATATAACTAGTATGTTTGATAAAAACACTCAAAAATGATTATCTTTTCGACTTGTGTTACTTATGAAGCCATCGTAATACCTTCGAAAATTTTATAAGAACATCTAGTGACTTTAGTAATTAAGTAACTTGGTGATACAAGGATGTGGGTAGTTCAATATTTGTTTTGTTGCAGATTGGTAGCTTTTGGTATCGTATTACTTGAAGTCAAAAAGTGATACAAGTAGCTCATAAACATACCAAACATCGAACAAGCACATCATAATATATTTGCCTATTTCTTTCCCCAAAACCGCATATCGATGCTCTTGTTCTATGTATTTAACCACAATTTTCTTAGATGAACTTTACCCAACCAGTATCATATAATTTTTAACTTTAAATCTTTGGCTCACTCTTTATATTTAACCCGTTCTCTCTAATACGAATCACTATTTTTCAGTCAGTACTTATGACAAACCTGCAGCTATTCTTGGAGTAGTTTTCTGGTCTCTTTGGAAGTCCAGGAACGAAACAATCTTCTCCCGCCATCCCCCCAAACGCGCAAGTTTAATGGACAAGATAATGGAAACTTCATTCATATGGTTTACGAATAGGAATAGAAAGTTTAATATTTCTTGGAACAATTGGCTTCTTAATCCTTTAGTGCTTTCTATTATGTAATTCCTTTTCTAGCTTCTTGCTAGTTTTATAAAATTCTGTTGTTAAAAAAAGATAATAAATAATACTTATGACAAACCTAAACATGCTTGCAATCGAATTTTGTATAGATAGACTAAAACGTAATCAAAATTATATTATACAATCTTAACAAAATTATATTTGCATTTTTATCTTCGGGATAAGTTTGGCATCACATTTCTCAAAAGAAATAGCAATAACATGAATCCCGCCAAATAAGGTATGAGTATAGAGAACATAATTCATACAAAGTAAACATGAATTATATACATTATGTCAAGATGTGTCTTTGGTACAACTTTTTGCATGGTTGCTTTTTTTGAAAAACTAAATTTTCAATCCCACATGGATCAAAGAAGCAAATTCTTGCTACGTTATATACCTTGGAGTATATAGTTCATATAAGTTGTAATAAGTACATTGTTGTTGCTGTGATATTTATGCCTAAGTAAATATACACTTGGATATTTATGGCAGTAAAGACATAACTATGAGTTCTCAACTTTTTATATATTTTCATGTTGCTACAATCGACTATATTTGAACTAACAAAATATAGTTTGATTTTCTTTGTGTCGTAACAACCCTAGATTTTGCCACCTTTTGTGACTTGGAGCATTAATTAAAGAGTTAAGCAGATATAAAGCCAAAGAATAAAATAGTTTATGTTATTTTTGGGTTTTATATCTTAAGTGAATAAATTAAGCCCATTACAACCAAAAATAAAATAATTTATAAACATCTCATCTCAATGAAACACTTAACCAGCACGACTAATTTTGAATACTTCAAATAAATGCAATGGTCTGATAATTTAGCGGTATCTCACATCATGTGTGATCATTCTTTAATAAAATAACCGTGGGTTCAACTCCTGCTAAAACTATTTGTGATAAATTTTTAATGTTGCCTTTTAATGAAAAATTATAAATTTTGTAAGATAGTTAACTGACATTTAAAAAAAATGCATTGTATTTCTTTTTTAATGATTTATGTCAGTGAAAATAATCTATATTATATGAAATAAATGTTGTCAAAGTATATGGATTGAAAACGTTGGGCCTTGTACATTTTTTCTTTATAAAATAGTCCGGCCCATGGACCATATGATACCATCTATTGTGTTGTATGACCCAAGTTGACCAGTTGACCCAGGCAAATGGGTCGAAAATCAAAATTGCTAGGCATAGTTCAACACTTTAACGGCCCTTTAGTTACTTGAACGCATTTACACTCCTACCTCATGTTTTAATTGGATGTTAAAGCGAAACCGAAACCATAAATTGCGTGTCCAAGAGTAATAATCACCTGCCAAAGAGCAACCATTTCCGGGATCTGAAAAACATGATAAGCGTACAAAACCTCTACCATAAAATCAATCGCAGGCCGACAAGCTTCATGTGAACACTCATTGTCAACACAATCACAAACATCTTTCGGCAAATCTTTAACCTTACCACTACACAAATAACTCAAAACAGTAATAATCGCCTTGAATCCAATCTCATAATCACTAACTAATTCCTTCATCAACAATTTCATTCTTATCACAAGACTTATTCTTACAAAAAGGAGAGTGATACTCACACCACATAAATTGATGCACACACCACAATTATGCATATATCATGTTGTAACATATGCATTAATGATGTGATATTGTGATGTGTGCATCATTTTTTGTGGTGTGAGTATCAATTCCCTTAAAAAATGACTCCTCTCATACAATATACACCGATGAACATCGATTTCCCTCCCACACGAGATCACAATCTTCGCATCAGCAAACGAATTCAACAATCTCGAACAACAATAACTCTAATGTTTCAGATAAACGATTAAGTGTCGAAACATCATAAACTAAATTTGGCACATCAATGCCACTACTACGGTACTACCACTAACTATATATGTTGAATCCGAAAACCCATTTCTAATATACATTAAAGATCCTATATTTATCCTTAAACACACATAAAAAAAATATTTTTACACGATAACCAATCAAGAAACAGTAAAATATTATATGGGTGCAAAAATTAAGGTTGGCCTATTATAGAATTTAAGCCTAAACAAGGTCTAAATATAGAAATTTATACAAAAAAAATAATAATAATAATAAAAAAAAATCAAAAATAAAAAAATAATAAAATAGTATATGAGTTTGACCCATTATAGATTTTATATATCAAATAAAAGATGGTTTTAAGCCTAAACAATATAAAGATGCAAACTTTATAACAAAAAATAAAAATTTTATACAAAAAAAGATCAAGAAACAATGAAATGGTGCATGGAAGTTGTTAAATCAAAGATTGACCCAATACTAATTGGAAGTATAAATGATTCAAAGATTTAATCTCTTTGGTTAAAAATGAAGGTTTTAAGAGTGTTTGGGTCATTTGAACACCTAACACCAATATTAACACGTCTGTTAAACCTCGTCAAAAACAGAAAATGGGTGATCTGCTATCTCGCAAATAAGATTACTGTTATTTATATGAATCATAAAGCAAAAGACGAAGCTGCAACCGTTGTAAACCAACTTCAAGGAATCGAGTATGAAGATAAAGCATTTCATTCCGTGATACAAACAATGGTTTTAAGTCAGGCTAAGATGGTATGTTATCACTTTAGGAAGAAGTGGTACTTAACGGTGTTGGTTTCCACAATATTGGGGTTTAGCGGTGCGCCTTCACAGGTTGAAACAAAACAATTGCTTTGTATAAGTGTGTTTGTTTTTTTTTTTTTTTTTTTTTTCACTAAAGTTTTTGTTTCTTTCATCTTTTCGCAGGTTGTCACTCTATATCTTGCATGGAGCATGCAAAATAGTCAGACGGGTTAAACACGTCAAAACTTAGCCAAAGTGTATTTTTAATGCTTACAACGTCCAAAGTTGCTTGATTTAAACATTTAATTTTATAAATGTAATGTAATCCTTATACAACACATTGATCATTTGTAAAAAAAAAAAAAAAAAAAACAATAAAATAATAATGCTTCCAAATGAACCCCACCCCACCCGACCTGTGTTTGACTCGTCACAATAATGGGTTTACAAGAAGCAATCAAATCTAAGTATCTAGTTCGACTTAACTTTAGACCGTAAGTGCATCGTTCTTATTGAAATCATAGTTAAACCATAGAGTTACTCAGGGGCGGAACTATTCATTGGTCGCTACCCCTGAACTTTTACCCAGCAGTGGAATTTTTTTTTATTACGTTTTTCGTACTATCTTTCGTATTTCGCGACCCCTGAAACAAATTTTCGCTACCCCTAAACAAATTTTCGTACTATCTTTCGTATTTCGCTAGCCCACTAAATGTTTAAAAAAAAAAAAAAAAAAAAAAAAAAAAAAAAAAAAACTTAAAATGAAAAACATAAAAAAATATACGTAAAAAAACATACAAAAAATGTTACAAATTAGACTCAAGTGGATGATATAAGAAGACACTATCTTGTTAAAAAAAACTTTTCAACCACGAAATCATAAATTTCCAACCAAAATGTATGGTAAAGATAAGAGACGTTTTGTTGTACAATGGTTTGATACATACCCGTGGTTAGAGTATAGTGTTAAAACAGACAAAACCTATTGCTTATATTGTTATTTATTTAAAGAAAAAGTTGGCAATCAAGGTGGAAGAGATGTTTTTTCAAGTGAAGGCTTTTGTAATTGGAGTAAATCAAATGCCTTAAAAGATCATGTTGGGTCAGTTAATAGTCATCATAATAAGGCGATGAAAAAATGTGAGGATCTCTTGAAACAAAAGCAAGCCATTAATGTGAAGCTAAAGTTGATAAGTGAACAAGAAAATGTTGCAAGTCGGTACAGATTATTAGGATCTGTCATTAGTGCTAGACACTGCCTAGAGAATAGATTACCATTTAGAGGTCATGATGAATCGGAGAGTTCTCGTTCTAAGGGGTGTTTTCTTTCAAATTTAAAGTTGGTTAGTGAGATGAACCCGGAGATTGGTAAGTATAAATTGGGGAATGCAAAGAAGAATAATAAATTGACGTCTCCACTAATACAAAAGGAGATTATTGATTGCTTTGCGAAAGAGGTAAGTAAAAGGATTTGTGATGAACTTAAAGATAATGTGTTTGGTTTGTTAGTGGATGAGTCTAGTGATGTATCTTTAAAGGAAGAAATGGCTGTTGTTTTAAGATATGTTGACAAATTCGGAGTTGTTAAAGAGAGTTTTATTGGAATTGCTCATGTGAAAGATACATCTTCTTCTACTCTTAAACAAGCCATTGATTCTATGTTAGCAAATAACGATCTGAGCATATCACAAGTAAGTATTAAGTTTGTATCTTAAATCTTTCAACTATGTTAAAGTCTATTGCTTATGTTGTTAATTGTTTATTATTATTTTAAACAGGTTAGGGGTCAAGGTTATGACGGTGCAAGCAATATGCGAGGAGAGTTTAATGGCTTAAAAGCTATGATTTTGAGAGATAATCCATCGGCACATTATGTACATTGCTTTGCTCATCAACTACAGTTAGTGATTGTGGCGGTTGCAAAAAAGCATGATGGTGTTAAAGATTTTTATGAATACCTCAACATGGTTGTTAATACGGTTGCCGCTTCTTGCAAACGAAACGATATGATACGTGAGGCAAAAAGAAAGAGAGTGGAAGAAGGAATTATTTCAGGTGAAATTAAGACTGGAAAAGGATTAAACCAAGAGAGTTCCCTAAGGCGAGCCGGTGATACAAGATGGGGATCTCATCATGCAACAATAATAGGTGTGCTTAAATTATATCCGGAAGTTGTCGACGTCCTTTGTTATGTTAAAGAGGAAGGAGATAGCATTCAACAACGAATTAGTGCAAAAGGTATTCTATCTTATTTTCAAAAATTTGAGTTCGTTTTTTATGCACACTTGATGGAAGAAATTTTAGGCCACACAAATTGTCTCTCAAAACATCTTCAAAAAAAGAGTCAAGACTTGTTGGAATCGAGTAAGTTGATTCAAGCAACAAAACAAGCATTGAATGATTTAATACAAAATGGGTTGGATGACATGTTGAAAAAAGTGACTTCTTTTTGTGAAAAAAAGGGTATTACGGTGTTGGATATGATGGGAAGTTATGGTAACCCAAGGAGCCGGAATAATGTCATTAGTAATCGACATCATTTTGAGGTTGAGGTTTTTAATACGGTTTTGGATATGCAAATTCAAGAATTTGGGAACCGGTTTAATGAGGTATCAACTACATTGGTAGAAAATATGTCAGGTTTGAATCCTTGTAATGGGTTTTCTAAGTTTGACATATCTAAGATAGTAGCCTTTTCTGAGATGTATCCGGATGATTTTAATATGAACGATAGCGGGTGTATTTTTGGTGAGCTTAAAATCTTTTATCACTCGGTAAAGGAAGATGATAGATTTCTGAATTTGGATGGGATTTGTCACCTAGCTCAAGTAATGGTGGAAACCGGAAAAAATCTCTCATTTCCTTTATTTTATCGGATTTTGAAGCTTGCATTGGTTTTACCGGTTTCAACCGCAACTGTTGAAAGATGCTTTTCTAAAATGAAGCTTATTAAAACGGATTTGCGGAATCGAATGGGGGACGAATATTTGAACAATGCTATGGTATGTGCTGTTGAAGGAGAGACATTTGACGAAGTAACGAATGAAGATGTAATGGTTCGTTTTCTAGCTATGAAAGACCGAAGAGGAGAGTTCTGAGATCTATTAGGTATTTTTTTAACTTATTCTATTATTGCGTTTTTTAATTATTTAAATGTACGGTTAAAAAAAAATTATGGTTAACTTTTTTTTTTCGCTACCCCTGAAATTAGTTCCTGGTTCCGCCACTGGAGTTACTAAATCATACAACACGGACACATGTAACAGTTTTGTCTTCAACATGCCCATTATCCTTAAGTGTGCTAATTTTTAGTTTGAAAATCAGTAGCTTTACCTTGGCATGCTGAAAGTCGATTGTATCAGGCTGTCGATTGAGGAAGATTATATTAGGCTAAATGATTAGTGGATTAGCCGAAGGTCTTTCTGGAACTCTTGAAGCACTCCCTTTACCCTCAGGTAGGGGTGTGACTGTCTACATACCACCTCCCCCATACTTCGCTTCGGCCGGATTAGGTATTGTTTTGTTGTTGTTGTTGTTAGTGTTAGTGATTTTGAGTTACTAATGTTATTTAAGTGTAATGGATTGACTTAGATGACCAATGTTAATCACAGTAAATGTTCAAACAAGTCGGGGTTGTGTGGAGTGCACACTTGCTTGACGTTATTGTGATTATGATAAAAGGTACGGCTGGTTATAGCAAAGGTACGGCTAGTTATAGGATGGTACGGATACTATTCTATGGTACTGCTGCTATATCTAAGGTATTGCTACTGATTGTACTAACCTGCTGATAGCATATGTGATCCTGCTGTTAGTGTTGGGATCCTGCTGTTAGTGTTGGGATCCTGCTGGGGTGAGGCTATCTTCATTGGGTATGCTGAGCATTCCAAGAGTTATAGGTTTTATGTCATAGAACCTAATGAATATGTGTCTGTAAACTCTATAATAGAGTCAAGAGATGCTATATTTGATGAAGAACGGTTTACATCTATACCTAGACCACGAGGTATGATACAATCATCTTTTAGTAAGATGGTTGAAGATGATGTTGAAGGTACTGCTGATGTACCTGGTTCATTTGTTCCTAGGAAAAGCAATAGGACAAGAAAAGCTAAGTCTTTTGGTGGTGAATTTCAACTTTATTTAGTTGAAGGAACAAGAGATAAGACTTTATCTCAACATGAATATTGTTTCATTATTGAGGAGGATCCAATGTCCTTAAGTGAAGCAATGGCTTCTAGAGATGTTTCCTTTTGGAAAGAAGCTGTTCAAAGTGAGATTGATTCCATCATGCATAATGATACTTGGGAATTAACTGATTTACCTCCTGGATGCAAAGCATTGGGATGTAAATGGATCCTTAAAAGGAAGATGAAAGTGGATGGAAGCATAGATAAATATAAAGCCAGGTTGGTTATCCAAGGCTTTAGACAAAAGGAGGGTATTGACTTCTTTGACACTTATGCTCCTGTTGTTAGGATTTCCACTATTAGATTATTAATAGCTCTTGCAGCTATACATGATCTAGTTATTCACCAAATGGATGTGAAAACTGCATTCTTAAATGGTGAGTTGGATGAGAAAATTTACATGAAACAACCTGAAGGGTTTGTGATGCCTGGACATGAAGGCAAGGTGTGTAAATCGAAGAAATCATTGTATGGTCTGAAACAAGCACCAAAACAATGGCATCAAAAGTTTGATGATGTAGTATTGTCTAATGGTTTTTCTTTAAACCAAGCTGACAAGTGTGTATATAGTAAATTCAATGCTTCTGGTAAAGGAGTAATAATTTGCTTGTATGTGGATGACATGTTGATCTTTGGTACTGACCAAGATCAAGTTGATAAGACAAAGGAATTCTTGTCATCTAATTTTGATATGAAAGATCTGGGGGAGGCTGAGGTGATTCTTGGTATTAGAATCAAAAGAGGAAACAATAGTATATCTATTTCTCAATCTCACTATATTGAGAAGATACTGACAAAGTTTAACTTTGCTAATTGTACTCCTGTTTATACCCTAGTGGATCCTACTGTGAAGTTTCGAAATAATAAAGGAACTCCAGTGTCTCAGCTAGAATACTCTAGAGCTATTGGATGTCTTATGTATGCCATGATTAGCACTAGACCAGATATAGCCTTTGCTGTGGGAAAGCTTAGTAGGTATACTAGCAACCCTAGTGCCCTACATTGGCAAGCTCTGGGTAGAGTATTTCAGTATTTGAAAGGAACCATGAATTATGGTTTGACTTATAGTGGTTATCCTTCTGTTTTAGAAGGTTATTCAGATGCCAGTTGGATAAACAACATGGAAGATCACTCATCTACGAGTGGTTGGGTATTCCTTCTTGGAGGAGGTGCTATTTCTTGGGCTTCAAAGAAACAGACTTGTATTACAAGCTCAACAATGGAGTCTGAATTTGTTGCATTGGCTGCAGCTGGTAATGAAGCTGAATGGCTAAGGAATTTGGTTTATGAAATTCCTTTGTGGCCTAAACCGATATCTGCAATTTCTATCAGATGTGATAGTGCTGCTACCTTGGCTAAGGCTTATAGTCAAGTGTACAATGGTAAGTCTAGACACTTAGGTGTTAGACATAGCATGATTCGTGAGCTTATCATGAATGGTCTGATATCTGTGGAGTTTGTAAAAACTCAGCTGAACTTAGCCGACCATTTAACCAAAGGGTTAGCAAGAGATCTCGTGTGTAAGGCGGCTAAGGGGATGGGTCTAAAGTCCATTTAATTAAATCCTTGTGACAAGATACCCAATTCCCATTTAACGCAATGTTAAATGCTGAATTCAATGTGGAAAGCTTGTTATGATTGGATTGGAACACATAATTACTTCATCCCATGGTATGTGTTCAGAACTGCAAGATAAAGGAGGTTGAAATTATATTTCTTAATGGTTTTTTGAAAAATTGCATGTGCAGGTGCAAGAGTAAAAAACCACCTATATAAGCATGAAGTTTAGCTGCTTCAAGAAGCTTGGGACTTGACTTTGATATGCTTATTGAAGGATAGGACACAAGCTAGTAAAATATGTGTCAGGAAGAACATGTGAATGTGTAAACTGTTGTGTATATTATCTTCATGTATTCACTATGAATAGAAAGAGTTCAATCCTTTAGTGACACTCTGATATTCGAATATTTGGAATGCTAATGTACTAATGTGAAATTCAATCGACTCGACATTTCATTTATGCAACAGTTTGGTGTTTGTTATGAGTTTACTTTAAGTTAATAAGATTACACTTAAATGGGGGAGGATTGTTAGTGATTTTGAGTCACTAATGTTATTTAAGTGTAATGGATTGACTTAGATGACCAATGTTAATCATAGTAAATGTTCAAACAAGTCGGGGTTGTGTGGAGTGCACACTTTCTTGACGTTATTGTGATTATGATAAAAGGTACGACTGGTTATAGCAAAGGTACGGCTAGTTATAGGATGGTACGGATACTATTCTATGGTACTGCTGCTATATCTAAGGTATTGCTGCTGATTGTACTAACCTGCTGATAGCATATGTGATCCTGCTGTTAGTGTTGTGATCCTGCTGTTAGTGCAAAATCTGCTGCTAGTAACTGCTAGCAGTTTTACATAGCAGTTAATATAACTGCTATAGCAGTTGTGGCTTATGGTTGTACATCAGTTATTTTAATAACTGTAAAGCAGTTATTATTGGTCATATTTATGTCACAACATTTATGTTGTAGAATATAGAGAATTTGGTTCAGGCATAACAAATACAACATATTCAAGTTCTAACTCTGAGTTTTATCCGATTTAAGATTTCGATAGAACCATCGAAATACTTCAATCTGAAATTGTTTACACGACTCTCAGATTACTGTGATCATATACCTAAACTCCCTAACAGTTAGTGGATTAGTTAGGTTGGGATGAATTGCTGAGTATGTGTACGTACAACTAGTTATAATACCCGTGCACGCACGGGGTTTTTTCTAAAATTTTTAATTATGTATGAATATCAATTAAAAAAATAAACAATATCAAACTCCCAGTTAAAAACTTTACACATAATTAACGATCAAACACAACCTTATAATCAATTAAGCTGTAAAGAGTAGGAGTCTGAAAAGAAAGCACTTCATAAAAATGACAACATTTATGATTTTGATCAATCAATTTAAAAGGAAAACTTGCATTGTTTTAGTAGACATTTAGCAGTCGTACGTAACAATTTGAACCCACTTCACGTTCTAACCACTTTCCTCATCCATCAAATGTTTATTGGCTCCAAACTATGTAATCCTGCCACAACAAAAATAAAGAATCCATACTGGTAATAATCAGGTCAAAACGAATCATATTGGGTAAGGTTAAACCATAAATACTTGGTTGTGTATATTTAAAACACACATTCCCTTCTAGCGAAACATTATAACTTGACCCATTCAAGATAAAATGCTACTAATCTTAAACATGTTCAATCTCAAACGGGGTCACATACCAACTGAAACTTGTGATTCGCAAGTTAAGGTCAATTTCCATTTAAAAAGCATCGAGTAAACAAAGTAAAGTGAGCAGAAATCTTGTTAGGATAACATGAATTCAACTGAGAACACGTTGTTTTGCTACAATGAAAGCTAATTACATTACCAATCATGGTCACTTGAATTATCATTTGTTTTATGGTTTTGTCATACCTTTGCGAATAGCTATATATCTAACAAAATACATGAGTTCTACATAGTATATATATAGTTGTGACCAAATAGAGGTCAAATAAAACCCAAATTAAAGCAATGGCTTTACTCACCTTACCAACGGGCAAAATCCACCACGGGTCCTCTTAATCTCTAATCTTATTCCCTGCCATCTTCCTTATTAAAGCTTCAATAAAACCCTAATTTTTCCCCCAAATTGAAACAAAAATTAACAAAAGATCACAAAACCTTTCAGAAATAACTAAAATCCCTATATCAATTTTAAACATTATCATGAAATTAAACATTAAAAATCATACCTTTACGCCATTGAAAGATTTTTTGTTCTTCCATAAATAAATTATAGCTATCTTTGGAATCACTGCAAAGCAGCTTTGGCTTCTTCTTCTTGCTAGATTGCAACTTCATTTGACCATCTTCTAGCTATATATATAACCATCAGATATATCCAAAATGAACTCGTTAAATTAGTAGCAAATCACTACCACATGACAGGAGGGGATACGGCTTTTTAAAGGAATACACAAGTGAAGTGATGTTTAGAAAATTTTAAGCACAACGAACTGTCAGTGTTTGTGATTGTCTAGAGAACAATTATGTTGAGGATTCACATTTTTCATCATCATAGATGTGAAAACACGCATGGTTCTAGCAGTTGGACAAGAATTAATTGGCAATGATCAGTATGATCTCATGTTACACAAAAAGGAGCAAAACTTACTATTCACCACAATATTCAGCATACCTTTTTTTTAAGAAGAAAGATGCCATCTCCTCCAGTATCCTCATATTGAGGAACTACTACAATGTCACTTTTCAAATGCTCTAGCTCCTCCTTTAATAATCAGATTTCGTTTTGGTATTTCTTGATCATGGGTTTCTCATCAATGATCTGCAATATTATGAGCTTACTTTAGAGCACTTTCAAGAAGATTATCTTGAAGCACCGAGGTTTAATATCCATACCTTATTTTGTGATGTCTGAATTTGGATGTGTTTTTCACCGTGGGAAAACTTTAATGTATTATGCGTCTCCTTTGTATTGCTTGATGAGAGAGTAACGGTGCAAATAAGCTAAAAAACACAATTACGCACTATGTGAGCAGATAGTATTTGGGTTCACAATAGAGGTGGCACAATGGGCAGGTGAAATAAATTGGGTAACGGTTCAAAACTGGTTGGTGAACCCGACACACTTTTTCTCCCAAACTTTTGATAATTTATAAATAGTTAGTATGTCATACATGATCCCGGTATAATATTTCAATAATAATCCAAATATGTAATCTTTTTGAATAAAATAAATTGATTTTAGAGGTTTAATGTGTGACAGACACACTCTTGGTGACTTCTAACCGTTCCTTTTAAGATGAATTTACCCATTTGACCCGTTAGAGATATTTAATAACCGCAATTTGCTCATTCATAAGTTATTTGGACGGACTTGACACCCTTAGCTGAAAATGACTTTCATGCATGGTCTTTCATCAGGTATTCATAAGATTTGGTTGATTTGAAATTAATGTGCAAGACTTACAGATACTCGCCCATGACCACTTAATGAAGACTTAAGGACCCTAGAATCAAATATGCATGGCTCATATTTGTTAGATCATTTTTCAACCTTGTCAAACAATACTTCATGATTTTGAGTCCAACAGGTGCATAAAGAGTCAAAGTCCGAGCATACGCCCTCTGCTAGCCTTGAAAAAGGTGACTGATTTTGGTCTACTGGACTAAATTCTAAACAGATCCGGGGATTACTCTATGGTTAATAATTCAATCTTTACAAATGTATCAAAATTCTAAGTTATTTCAAGGGAAAAAAAAATCATTTTAACATGTATTTGCGAAGAACACATATATAGCTTATATAAGAAACTACCTCAGGTTAGTTTTTCAAAAATAAAAAGCAATAAGAAAATACAACTTTACACTGACATTCTGCATGCACGCCTTTATTTGAGGAGCCGCCATCAAATTCTTTTATCATCTTTCCTATACAAAGCATCACTCAATACATAAACATACATAAAAAAGGTTTCGAACTACACATGCTTCTTTAGAAAACTTATGTGGTTCTTGTACTATTACTTTTTAAATCCTTTAATAAGCAAATTTCTCAAGCATTAAAAAAGCCGCTTTTTTATGAAAAGAGAAAGCCAATCCAAATACTATTTCTTGTACTGGGCTTGAGTGCGTGACACGGTTTCTCAATTCACTTTTGATAAGCTTTCTCAATTCACTTTTGATAAGCTGCCCAGAGCAACCTCTAAATAAGTTTGACATTATTATGGGGTGTTTGTGCTTGTTGAGTAAAGCATCTCGTATTTGTTTAAACTTGTTTTTCTTTTTTCTTTTTCAGCTTATAATTGCGCAGTAAAACGTAATATTGTTTGGACTTGCTTAAGCTATATACAATAAGTTGTTTTTGAGCGTATTGCTTATCTTACCCGTTTAACTTCAATCGGAGATGCATAAGGGGGCTTTAACGTTGCATCTCGTCCTCGACAATTCCTCTTTTGAGAAATTATTAGTAGTTGTAATATCTCCGAAACCACTGACCCTTGTTTCGCTTTCACATTTGAGTGCCCAACTTACAGTCCCACTTTGTTGAGCCGCCAAAAGATCTTCAAGTTCATGTCTCATTTGAGCATCAACTGGATATTGTGGCTCATCAATGGAGAACCTTACTCGTCTTTCTTTTGGTGTACTCATTCCGATAATGTCATCTATTTTCTCAACTATTTGGAACCTGAAAGACATACTTATCTGCAACGGTAGATGCAGAATTACCTCTATTTTGCTCTTTATATCCAAATTTTCTCATATGCCAATACATGAGACATCTACAATATAGAAAAATGAATCAAGAATTAGCATAGAAAGCTTTCAAGATATCCCAATAGCTTATAAAAAAAAGATCAAATATTGGCATCCCACATTTGACTTGTACCGAGAATGGTAATACATGTAGACTTAGTTGACTTTAAACCATGATCAATTAGAAAACACTTTCAAGTCAATTTAGACCACCCCAGTATGATTTAAAAAACCATTTGTAGCAACCACAAAATAGCAGAAATCAAAAGAACAATCATCAACCTTATTTCTCTATATATACCAGCATATCTTCATACTTTCAAACCATCCAGATAGCCATTTAACCCATACAAATAACCAATTAAATCAGCAGAAAACCAGAAACAAATCACCACACGTATAATCAATAAACATGAATTACCATAAATTATAATATTTTTCCATGTAACTAAACACAAATTTATGAAATCTTTTTCACATTTAATTAAAAAAACGTACATCAATTGCAAACATAATTAAGAAAATACACATTAAAAATCATACCTCTCCTCCTTCGCGGACAAACTGACCACCACTATTATCAATACACATTAAAAATTAACACGAAATTGTAGCAAAAGTTATTACGGAAAATAAGCCCTAACGAATAAATTAAAGCACAATAACACAAACCCATAAATTAATTACCCAAAAAATAAAAACCCTAGATTAGTAGATAAATTAATAAGTAATAGATTAATACACCTTTAATCCATTAACCAAAAAACATACCTTTGATTAATAAGATTGAGCGATGATGAATGAAAGTATTGTTAGTCGCCGTCTGTTTTATTTTTGGGTGTCGTCAGTTTTTTTAGTCGCTTGTGTCTTCTGTGTAGAATGAGTACCGAAAGTGAGAAGAACTTTGGTTTGTTTGTTATAATTTTAGTTTTAACCCTTACGTTTTTGTAAATCTCCCCGCTTTCTTTAAGTTTTAATTTTTTAGATTTTTGACACGTATATTTTTATACCAATCTTTTATATAGTTTCCCCCAAAAACGTTTTTTTATAGCTTTTGGACAAATAAGGAAATATTTAGTCTTTTTAATTATAAAAACTTAAGATAAATAGATATTTATAAAAAAAATATTATTTAATAAGGTATGATTTGATTTTTTTGAAATGAAAAAGTCCCCACTAGGGGTTTTGCTTTATTAATAAGGTATGATTTGATTTTTTTGAAATGGAAAAGTCCCCACTAGGAGTTTTGCTTTATTATATAAAAGATGTCAGATGTATGGGGTGAATAAAAAAATAATCTGTAAACTCATCAAAGGGTTGAAAGTAATCAAACACAAAATTCACCAAATCATTACAAATTATCGGTTTTGATCACACGTGAAGTAAAGATGGTATAATAGGTTGAATTTATCTTTATAGATTCACAAATGCACAACCCCGATTATTCAAATTTATTAGTCGATTTTGTTTTGATATAAAGAATTACAGAAAACTAAAAGCCAAAATCATATCCCTACTTCGATCGGTTGTTTTTTCTTTAATTAATTGTCCCTAAAAGTGTGGACCCCACCTCTATCAAAGTTTTCGTGTGGAATTTTTGTGGGCCCCGCCGTCGTCACTAAACGTGTCCTTCCATCGTCGCCAAAACTTTTTGCGACTAACTTTTTGGCGACAACATGTCGACGCCAAAACGTTGTCAACGACATAGATGCACCTTTATAGCTAAAGGTCTCCATTCTTGTAGGGAACAATAATTCAATAATTTTCTAATATTCAAAAAAAATCTTTTATTATATATAAATGATAAAAAAATATATAGTAAGTTTTCGAATTCTTTACTTTTTTTATATTTTGTATGGTAAGTTTTGATATTCTTACCTATACTAATAATTAAATAAAGCATTTGGTACATTCTTTTTATAGAAAGCTTAAAATTGTTTACACACTTTCTTTTATTTATATGACATGATATCTAAACTTGTAATAGCAAGTGTTGTAGATAAACTTGTAACAATAATTTTAATGCGAAAAACTTAACTTGTAACATTTCAATTATCTTGTAACATCTCTAAACTTTAACAATCATCTTGATGCTAACAACTAAAATCGTAACATTTAATCAGAAGGGAAAAAAATAATAATTCGGGTAAGGTCAACTCTTGTTCGGGTCTAGGTCATTTAAGAATTATACAATTTTAGCGTTTACACTTGAAAGTACATAAAAAATACAGTAGAAGGAAAAAAATCAAACTCGGGTCACTCGGGTTGACCCGAACCCGACCATATTCAGAACTCGGGTTAGTCGGGCTGACCCGAATATAATTTTGAACACGATTGACCCGACATGAATAGTCTAATTCGGGTTCGGGTCAGGTCAGCCTTTTTGACACCCTACTCCAAACGCTTGGAATTTAGATGACTTCATAGACCCAAGGAAGCTTTTAGAGTGAGCATGGTATTTTAAAATTTTATTTAACAAAATATGTATTTTGAAAATTAATTAAACATTTCATTTAGTTAATTTCTTTTTCTTTGTGTAAAATCACAAATAAATACGTATGAAAGATGAGTATTTTAATCTTCTCCATCTGCATCTATGTCCTCATCTCATTCAATATCATCGTTGCTGACACTTTCATGGATGGTGATGATGTACGATACGAATTGGCCATCACCACTCAAAGGAATTTTATGTGTTTTTCCTTGTATGATTCCAACGTGTACAAGATTTTGGCATCATCGCCTCGAGGAACGATGGTGTAAACAAATCAACACGAATAATACGATATCAATGAAACCAATACCATAATTAAGAATAAGGAGAAATATAAATAGAAGTTATATGATGGCATGTATATGTATGGGTGTTACTAACTTTTTCCTTTGCCAATTCACCTATAGATGTTTGAAGTGATTCGTGGCTGGTGAGTTTTGTTATTACAGTTCCAATACAAAAGTAATTTAATTAGTACCAAATTATGGAAAAACTTTTTGTTTCTATAGTTTAAACACAGAGTTGTCTTATAATTTAAAAGGTACTGTAATTGCCATAAAAGTTTCATTGTTCCAGAATGTTTTCATTTGTACAATGGTTATAGTGTAAACAACTTTTTATTTAAAGTTTAAAATGTCATCTTGATGTGCCATTAGCCCATTATTGATGTATATCTCTAATTTGGTCAGGAATGTCGATTTTACTATTATGTGTATCTTCATGTCCGTTTCTTTATTATGTTTGTCAAAACTAGCTGTAAGCTGTAAGCTGTTAACTGTAAGTTGTAAACTGTAAAGCTGTTAACATGAGCTACAAGCTTTATCTTTTTTTCAATAATAAAATGACATAAAAGAACATATTTATAATTGTAAACAAATGTTTGGAGGGTATATCAGTAATTTAAAGTTTTAACAGCTCCAAGATGTTTAAAAAGCTTCATGAATCAGTTTTTCATTTAGGAGCTATTTGTTTGAAATAAAAGCTTGAAGTTAATGTATCCAAACGGAGCTACTTATTTTAGAAGATATTATTTTTGTAACAAAAAACTAACAGCTCCCAAAAAAGCTCCTACCAAACAGGCAATCATATCAGGGTTGTTTTTTTTTTTTTTTTTGGTTGTTCATACACTTATCTTGATGTTCCAAGCTTAATGTTATCAATTGCTACTTCCATTTGAAACCTCCATTATGATTTGAGTGGACCAACAAGAAACTAATATGTAAGGCTACTCACAGTAGCATCGATCTCTACTCGATCTCCATTGCTGCAGCACTACTCGATCGCCAAAGTTTTTTTCCTACTTGGTCGCAAATGCGATCGAGTAGTATTTGCTATTTTATTATTATTATTATTATTATTTTGGTTTCATGTGAGTGCTTTTTGTGTTTAAATTAAATATAAAATGTATTTTGTGGGGTGTGTTTTTTGTAGTGTATGTCGTCTTACTGGGGCACCCAATCGCCTGAAGGTCGCTAGAGAGAGAAAGCTGACGTGACAGAGAAAAATTGAGGGATTTGGTTGCCTTACTGTGGGCAGCCTAACATACTAACCTTTTGTGGTTCTATAGTAATTTGAGTAATGGTTTTCATTTAAGTAATCTAATATGTTTGTCAAAATTTTGTTTCATTAGGAATTTAGGATGTGCAAGTTCAACAAGAAACTCAATCCATGACGAATGCAGATCCTACTCAAGAATGCTTTGATTCTAAGACCACTTACATCGGTTCGTTAAATGTGCACGTTAAGGGGCTGAATTTGTGCTTTAACGCACGTTAAGTGAAGTTAACCGATGGACGCTTGTGAGTTAACGTGGCGTTAAGGGGCTGCGTTAGCTCCTTAACGCCACGTTAAGGGTCTGTTTTGTAAAAAAAAATTTTTTTTTTACCCTTTTGGCCCCTCAACGGCTAGTGCAGTTTCCATGTGCCAACTTTCAGAAATTACAACTATGGTCCTTGTGGTTAACGGCTACCTTAAAAAAAAAAAAAAAAAAATCAAAACCAATTTCACTCTCCTATAAATACCCATTTCACACCACATTTTTTTTCACACTTCCACAAATCACTACACTACATTTACACTATATTCTTCAACCTTCCACAAAAAAAACAAAAAAAAAAAAAAAACAAAAACAAAAATCGTTTTTGATTCACGCCAATTGGCGTACGGCACGTCACCCGATGCGTTTGATGAGTATTTGCAGATGGGTTCCACTACAGCAACGATGTGTCTTGATAATTTTACCAAGTGCGTTATTGATTTGTTTATGCCGGAGTATTTGAGGAAACCAACATGGACCGACATTCAAAGTATTTACGAAAGACATGAGTCGGTCCATGGTTTTCCTGGAATGCTTGGTAGCATTGATTGCATGCATTGGGAGTGGAAAAATTGTCCGGTTGCTTGGCAAGGGCAATTTGGTGGGGCTGATAAAAAATACCCAACGTTTGTCAAATCCTTCTCGGCAACAACTGACGCGAAACATGCTTACTTTAAAAAGAAACAAGAAAGTGCACGAAAGGATGTCGAACGTGCTTTTGGTGTGCTTCAGGGACGTTGGGGGGTACTACGACAACCGGCTCGTCAATTGGATCTTTCGAGGATAAAGAGAATCATGTATTGTTGCATTATTTTGCATAACATGATTATAAAAGATCAAAATTTTGCAATACGTGATTTTAACGACATGTGGGTGGATCCGTCGCCACGTCTGAGGCAAAATTCGTGGGTCGACAGATGCGATGGCCAACGTCGAAGGGCAAGAGAAATTCGCGACAGAGACACACACACTCGCCTCCAACGAGACCTTATGGATCATGTTTGGCAGCAGCACCTTGAAGATCAAGAAGACGATGAATAAATATTTAGGATTGTCTTTATTTTTATTATGTAATTTTTAATTTCGTCGTTATTTTTATTTATTTCTTTAATTTCGTTTGTACGTTTTTTTTAAGTGTGTTATGTTTGAATGAATGTAATGTTATGTTTTAATGAATGTTATGTTTTTAAAAAAATGAAGTAGTTTATAAGTTAGGGGTTGAATTTGAAAATTTATGTGTAAAGTTGAGTTAAGGTGTGTTAAAGCTGAGTTATTGATGTGTGAGTTAAAGTTGAGTTAAGTTAAAAGGTGAAAAAGCTGACGTGGCAGGCCTTAAATTTTAAACCTGAGTTAACTGATGTGAGTGGCCTAAGGTGACTCATACTTAACTTGAATCTTTTATATAATAAAACAAAACCCTTAGTGGGGACTTTTACATTTCAAAAAAATCAAATCATACCTTATTAAGTAATAATCAAATTATTATTATTATTATTTTCTTAAATATTAAATAAGAAAAGCCTAAATACTTCTAAATTTATCCATATTCTACAAAAAAAAAAGAAAAAAAAAAGAATGTGATTCGTAATCATTCAATAAAAGCTTACAAAAATATATGTGTCAAAATATAAAAAATTAAAACTTGAAAACGGTGGAGCAAGTTTTTCAAAGATTTGGGCTGAAACTTAAAATTCAGTATCATTCCCACTAAATATTTGAAGTCCCAACATTCCCAAATTCCTCTTCCATCAATCAAACTCGATCTCTTATCATTCATTCACGCACAATCATTGACGCAAGAACATCTCCTCCAAATCTAATTAATATTAAAACCCACTACATTCGTAAATAACCCTAATTCAATACCTCAATCAAAGTACAATAGTTTTGAAAGTCCTGTTACAATAATTAAAACCCGAAATTAAAAATAATAATTTATTTAAGGGTGAAAATCATGAAATAGTAACCAACTTTCAGTTTTGTTCCAATTTAGTCACTGTAACTTTTATTTGATTAAAAAATAATAATCAAGTTTGAAAAGTGTTCCATTTTAGTCACTCAAAGTTTGAATAGTGTTCTATTATTATGTAATTTTTATGTTTGAGTGACTAAAACGAAATACTTTTCAAACTTGGTTATTATTTTATGTCATATATCTTTTTTCACTTGTGCATAAGTTGGTTGTACATTAAGTTGGTTTGAGTTAGTGAAATTCAGGGGGTGGGCATTTATTGTTACAGTACAACCAAATAATGCACATATGAAATCTTAAAAGTAGTTTTTTTTAAACAATTACACAATAATGGAACAGTATTGAAACTTGGATGGTTTTTGTGGTTAATTTAAAGTTTGAGTGACTTAATTGGAACAGTCATCAAACTTTGTTATTATTAGGCAACATATTCCCTTTATTTAAATGATTAGAAAAAACCCCGCGCGTGCGCGAGCATTATATCTAGTGTATATATATCGGGACTTATATTAATCAAAAACATATTTTATTGAAATAAATTTGTCATTGTTCCAATGATGGCGTGCCATTTATCGGACATTCTTCACAAAAAAATAAAAATAAAATAAAAGGTCCACATGCAAAATGAAAGTGCCAATCAAACTTTGAACATTCTGCTACAAAGAAAAGACTTGTGTAAGTTAAGATATATAGAATGTCGTTTGCTCATGTTGTATAAGTTTTGACTCTATTTGCTGTGCTTTATTTTTATGATATTAAACTCTGAGGCTTGCGTCTTTTGAGAAGGTTTATAATCCTAAAAGCAGCCACTTTATAAACAAGCATTTTGTAGTACTATTTGAAAGGACGAAAAATCCTTAATTGATGTTTGAAACTGGTGTTTGATACACAATTTATATTGTTGCTGCTTACTTTTGTTTCTCTTGTTATGATCTTACATTAGAGTAAAACTGCTTAACACATGTGTAATTTATCTTTTGACGATGTATTAACTAATGATGCAAACAACTTTAACTATCATTGCTAATACTTAAAACTGGTGAATGATTATTCGTGTATGTATTGGTATTATTAACATTTATAACACTCTTAATTAAATAATTAGAAAAACCCGTAGTAATTCAATAAGGGGAATGCTAGAGCCACAAAAATAAATCCACAAAAGGAGTTGTCAAGATGACGATGGCGGTGGAGGTGACTGAGATGATGGTGGTGTTGGTGTTGGTGGTGGTAGTGAGGGTAGTGTGCATGAGTAAGGTGATAGTGTTAACTTTTAGAATAAATACATCGTTTGTCCCTAAGGTTATACCACCAAAATTATATACAAAAGTTATTCTCCCTTGCCAAAAAGTAAAATGGGTGTTGACCAACAGAAAATCGCTAAGGGACTTGTTTGATGCAAAAAATATGAAGAATGGACTCACGATGACACCAAGGTCATGGTACGACCTCAAATGATGTTTTTAAACAAGTTTAGGGACCAACGGTGTATTTTTGTCTTGTTAATAATTCAAATTAGTGCCAAAAAAGTTTATAAGGGGTATTTTTAGAGAATTAATTTTTTTTAACATGATGTAAGTAACTTCTAGAATTCGCTACGGTGTTATTATTTAAAAATAACTTGTGACTAAGGGTCATTGTCAACCACTTTAACCTCATACCTTCACAATACAACAGCTACCGTCTCCGTATTGCCACAATTTTCATATGAGTTAAATTGTTAAATTTTCATCATCCGTAAAGCTATTGTAAAGTAAAATATAGAACTGGTATAAAGCATTTGGGACGTTCTTTTTATAGAAGACTTAATATTAAGTTACACACTTTCTTTTAATGACATGATATCTAAACTTGTAATATTAAGTGTATTGTATATAAACTTGTAACGGTAATTTTAATGTGAAAAACTTAACTTGTAACATTCAATTAGCTTGTAATATCTCCAAGCATTTAACAATCATCTTGATGTTAACAACTGAAATCGTAACATTCAATCAGTTTGTAAAAGTCATGGTCACCACATTGTAACAACATGCTAAGGTTGATATTTTATTAAGTCTAAAAATGATCATTTAAAGGTGATCAAATTATTTGGTGCTCGAAAACGTAAAATATTTGCTCGCCGGAAAATTTAATTACACGGATACATGCCGTTGCAACGTGCGGATACCCGTCTAATTTAGTATATATAGATCAATCCATACACATTCGATACCCAAAGTTTCATACAAACACCAGTTGTGCCTACTCATTTTATTTTGTTCGATTTTTTTTTTAACGGCGAATTTTATAAGAAAAAACTAGCAAGGAGCTAGAACATTACAAAGAAATAAGATGAGGTTTTTGAGCCACTCAATCCAACTAAACGAAGCTTTACATCTAAAACGATACCAATAAAAAGAACTAGACACCACTTCATCAAAAAAATTCTCCTTTGAGGGAACCTCACGACCGAAAATCCTTTTGTTGCGAAAACACAAAACGTAGCAAATACCTTCGAAGATCTGCTTATGTTTTAACGACATTCGATATTTGATATTCGAGTCCCAAAGCTACAAATTATCATGCAAGTTGTGTAATATGCTTGTCTAGTTTAATGCACAAGTGTTATGCTTGTTTAGTTTAATACATAAAGTTTATATTGTTTTTGGTATATGGTTGTTTAGTTTAATTATTGTAATGAAATGTTATATGGACTGGACTATGTTAATTTAACAGTGTGGTAAAAAAATGTTTATTATATCGCGTCATGGCAATAAAAACTGATACGTATTATCGAAATTTTGGGAACTTTTCTTCATTGCTCTTTGGTAAAAATCATTTACTTGTTTATGGGCTAATAGTTTGAAAAGGCATCCGACTTATCACATTCTCCTTTATAGGCATATTCATATTTTAATTTTCCTGTTAAATTCATAAGCTTCGTTAATCTTCCTATTGTAGCCCTATAACGGAGGGGATTTGACGTGGCATTAGTTAGTGACATTTGGCCCGTAAAATGGAGCGATATGTTAATAGTATCGCGAGTTTGTATAGTGAAATGGAGGTTTCGAGTGAGTTGGAAAATGCAAGGAGTAAGTTTCAGATGAGTCAGCGTGAGGAGAGTCAGAAAATTTTCGAGCAGCAGGTGGTTTGGTATAAGGGAGATGTCAAGCATCCGAAGGACGTATCGTTGTGGAATCAAAGTTGGGATAAGGTCATGGAGATGCAGATTGGCACCAGGGCGATTGTTTATGGATGTTTGAACATGAGTGGCACGGTTAGAATGGACGATTTTGATGATGTTTATGTGAAATAATTTGATGATCTAAGGGGAACATGAGGGTACTTTGGTGAAAAGGGGTGTTTATAAAAGGGGTGTGTTTAAATGTTTGAATATGAGGGTACTTGGTGAAAGGGGGTGTGTATAAGGGGAAAATGATTAAATTAAATGTTTTATCAAAAAACATGTGAGAAACTAAATATAACAGGCTAAAATGTCATTAACTATTGTCACGTCAAATCCCCTATATTACAGAGCTATAATTAAAAGATTAACGAAGTTTATGAATTTAATAGAAAAATTAAAAAATGAGTGCCTACAAAAAGAAAAGAAAATGCGAGTCGATTGTTAGTCAAAAGGTTGGAGGCTTAAGACTGAAGGGAGTGGGGCTACCAAACTAAGGGGCGACTGGTGACACGTGGCGCTGAATCAGCATGTTGGGTAGCCTCAAAAAATAAAGGGAGTGGTGTAGCAGGCGATCCATATATATATACTATTAGTGAATCTCCACTTTCAATACAAAACCTCCACTTTCAATACAAAACATCACTTAAAATAGCAGGCAAGTACAGAAGTGTTAGGCGATCCATATGGGTCGCTGGGAAGAGAAGAAGCCTGGTGGGGGTGGTGTAGCAGGCGAACCACAGGCTAATCGCCTCAAAATCCGCCTCACTCCCTTCAGTCTAAGTTGCTTATACAGTAGCCATATGTTGCCTAAATGTTTTGAAATGCATTTAAAGTGAGCATGGTATTTTTAAAACTTTATTCAACAAAATATGTATTTTTAAAATTAACATGTTACATATCATCCCCTCTTTCTTTCCATAGAGGAGAGATAAAGAAAAAGGAAAGATATAGTGACCGTGCCGTAAGACCTTGTTTCTTTCTACTTGACTATGTAATATTCAACTCATGCAGTGGGTGTAGGCGCTAGCCCATGGTGCGGTCAGCTATGATATAATTTCGTCTTTAGTAGGTTCATCTACAACAACCGCTGGCAGGCCGGCCGGACCGTGAGCACGGTGGGGACGGGCTTCCCAAAAAGCTAGCCCGGGGCGGGGTCAGTATAGAATGTTAACATATTATTTAGCTAATTTCTTTTTCTTTGTGTAGAATCACAAATAAATACGTATGAAAGATGAGTATCATCGTTGCATCTATGTCCTCATCTCATTCAATATCATCGTTGCTGACGCTTTCATGGATGGTGATGATGTACGATACGAATTGGCCATCACCACTCAAAGGAACGTGTACAAGATTTCGGCATCATCGCCTCGAGGAACGATGGTGTAAACAAATCGACACGAATAATACGATATCAATGAAACCAATACCATAAGAATAAGGAGCAATATAAATGAACCGACGTGAAGGAAGTCATATCGAACCGACTTTGAACGACATTTTTCACCTAATTACACTTTTATGGTTTCCTTTGCTCTTTGTTGGTTCGTTCGATCCGAGTGATGACATCGGAATCATGCCATGCCTCATTACCGTCACCGATAAGAGAGTCGGCAATGAGCTCGGAAGACGACTATTTTTTTATTTTTTTTTGTTTTACTATATTATTTTTTTTAGATTTCTTAAAAACTTGGTAACACACTGACGATCATGAATATGTCATACGATGTTAATTGGCCGCGAATTAATGAACTTCTCAATTACGAGGTTTTATGATTTCGTGATCAAATACTTTTTTGGAAATACATATTGTGTTAAATACTTTTTTGAAATGTCATGGCCAAATATTGCTAATGACCATAATTAGTACCAAATCATGTTTTTGGAAAATCAAGAGGGTGCACTTGTAAGTCTCGTTTAGTAACGAGAGTTTCTATATAATACATATCATCCATCGTAGGAGTTACTGAATTGGAAACTGGCTTTTGGTAATACGGAGTACATATTTCCTTCCAAAAACAAGTAAGTGTACGTTTATTTCAAATTTTAATCAATAGAACAAATTATAACAACCAATATTTGTTCACAATTCAACATTTATACTTTTATTGACATGCGAGTCATACTCATAGCGGACATATACTACTGTAAAACGGGGAAATAACAAAAATCGTTATATTTGTTTTTAGGAGATTAGAAATTTTTGCGTCTAAATGTGGCCATGATTATTAATCATTTTGTCCATTTTTCTATAATAAAATAACGGGCAAATATTTTTAAAAGGTATCATAGTTGTCACAATTTGTTTTTCTAAGTAACGAACAAATTTTTTTGCTTTTCAAAATATATACGTATTTTATTTGGATCTTTTTGGGTAGTGAACAAAAATTTTTGCTTTCCCAAGTTTTTCTTTTTCGAAATTCTTTTTCAAAAAAGTTTTCGGAATTTTTTTGTCGGAAAAACTTTTTTTTGAATTGTCTTTCTGAAATATTTTTTTTAGAATTTTTTTTTTGTCACATGTGAAAACATATAAAATTAGATGAAAACGTATAAAAACGGATGAATTAATGTGGACGAAAACTTAAGAAATCGGACAAAAACGTAGAAAAACGGATGAAAACGTATAAAAACGGATAAAAATGAATGAAAACCTAAGAAAACGGACGAAAACATATAAAAACGGACGAAAACATATAAAAACGGATGAAAACGTATAAAAGTGGACAAAAAAATAGTAAAACGGACGAAAACGTATATAAACGTAACGGGTCAAAACCATAAGAAGTGGATCAAAAAAAAAGTTTTGGGACGGTGGATGCAATTTTTGAAAAATCAGAGATACCATTTACGTAATTCACCCTAGGGACGGTGGATGCAATTTTCGCAAATTCACTGAGCAAAATGGTTATCACAAGTTTTCACTACCCATAAAAGATCAAAAAAATGAAAAAAATATATCAAAAAACAAAAAGTTTTGTTCGCTACAAAAAAAAATAAATGATGATATACTTTTATAAAACATTTTCTCTAAAATAAACTCATCCATAGAATTTATAAATTAAGCATAATTTGAAGTAAACACTTTACATAAAAATTTTGATACGGTGTCACACGTGTAATAACAACGGTATTTAGAAAATTTAACAACCAAGACACACTTTATACTCCAACAAATTATCTCCACGTGTACAACATAACCAACTCCCGCCATTTTTAACACAATCTTGAATCTTGATTATAACGAGCTCGAAACCCGTGCGTTGCTGCGCGAGTGTGATGCTAAGTCTTGTTTGAAAGTTAGTTATTAAAGACTAAATTTTAAAAAGATCGATAAAACCAAAGTACTATTTTTAAAAATGGAGTAAATTTGAAAAAGATTGATAAATTAAAAGAATTAATTTTTCTAAAAAAAATAATTTTTTTTAAAGATTAATTTTAAAAAATGTATACTTTTTTACGATGGCACAATATGAATCACCTTTAAAAAATGTATACTTATGCTATCTCATTGTTTTTATTGTAAAAATTAGAGTTAATGTCATTTTTGTCTATATAATTTTTAGCTATATTTATATAAAAAAAAAAAAAAAATCTTTTTTTGAAATTTTTTTTTCTATAACTTTTTTTTGAAAATTTTTTTTATAAATTTTTTTTTTTGAATTTTAGAAAAAAGATTTTCGAAAAAAAAAAATTTGAGAAAGAAAGTTTTTGAAAAATAATTTTCAAAAAAAAATAATAATAAAAAAATAATAATAATAAAAAAATTTATTTTAATTTTTTTTCAAATAAAGTTTTTTGAAAATATTTTTTCAGAAACTTTTTTTTTTTTTTTTCAAAATTTTATTTTTCGGAAAAAAAAAAAAAAAAAAAAAAAAAAAAAAAAAAACTGTAGCCAACACTGTAGCAGCTACATTGTTCGCTACAGTACCGGTTACTGTTATATGCACGGTTTCGTACAACATTTTTAAGCTACGTATACTGTTTCGTACAACTCGGTGAAGCGCAAAAAATCCCGCCTTTTATATATATATATAATAAATCTTGATAATAAAATAAAAAAAATGATTTAAACGTTCTTCATAATACTCCAATTGACAACCAAACTATAATCTATCTTCAAAATTTCATAAAAATATTAATCCAAAAAGATTACTGCAACATTCGTTGCTCCCCGCGGTTACTAGGTAACTCATTCTACGTTCTTTAATTTACAGTAATTTGATTCTTGATGAATAGATTATAGTTTCTTGCGCATTATAGTTTGTTAGTGATACTTACGAAGGATCTTGATGATGTTCCTGATTAATTAGTATTTGTTAGTGGTTTAATTGCATGTTAACTATCGATATTAGTTCTTTAATTTACAGTAATTTGATTCTTGATGAAAATATTGTCGTTTCTTGTGCATTATAGTTTGTTAGTGATACTTACGAAGGATCTTGATGATGTTCCTGATTAATTAGTATTTGTTAGTGGTTTAATTGCATGTTAACTATCGATATTAGTTCTTTAATTTACAGTAATTTGAATCTTGATGAAAATATTGTCGTTTCTTGTGCATTATAGTTTGTTAGTGGTAGTTAAGAAGGATCTTGATGATGATTCAGATTAATTAGTATTCGTTAGTTGTTTTTATCACATGTTATTATATCTATATTAGCTCTTTCTTAAAATGATCATGAAATGTTAATGTTTTGTGTTTTCGGTCTCTTCGTGAATCTGCTAATATACATCTTGCCCTTTTATTATCAAGACTGAATAGATTAACATTTTTTGGGTTGATCTTAATGAATTTGTGTTTTTCTGCTGCATTCGTTCTTTACGGGTTATATTACAATAAGGTGATGAATTAGTAAGTTGTTTATATCGCATTTGTTTTGGTTTTTGTGTTCATGAAGAATTGGTTAACAGTTGTTAGTTAGATCTTAGTTTGTTACATGTTAGCTATGAAGATCTTGATGAAATTTTTTATCAATATGTTGCAGATCTCCTCGGTTCCGATCCATACTCCCAGTTGCTCGCTGTGTATCATTTGCTCATAAGATTATAAGTTAGTAACTTCTCTTTTTTTTTTTTTTTATCAGATTTAATAATATGTTTCGAATTCCTAAATTGTTTATATTGCATTTGCTTTGGATTTTGTGTTCATGAAGAATTGGTTAACGGTTGTTAGATCTTTAGTTAAGATGTACACCAAAAAAGCCCAGTAGACTCTAATGCAACATTTTTTGCACTACAAAAACCAACATCCCAAACTTAGTTTCCAAACAACCACACCAAGTTGGATAAAGAAGCAATTTTAAGTAATTTTTAATTGAAATCATAATGTGGTAGTGCAGGTATAAAGAAATTTGCAAACATAAGAGTGAACTCACTGGAAAGCTCATCCCACATCGTAACAGATATCTTGTTTCCACAAATAATATAAAAGATGGTATAAGTTTTTTCTTTATTTATAAAGATTTAAGAGATAGTATACATAAACATGTGTGAATAAAGAATAAAAGCCTAAAGATCAGTCTTGATCGTAGACATTCATATCCGCCGGTGCAACTAATTGTCCAATGACTTCTACCGAAAAAATTGTATCATTAAATAACAACATGGCAGATGCTGGAAAAGGCTACCTAAACAGCCCCTAACTAAACACATTATCTTTATCTATATATTAAAACATGAGAATTGTGCTACAGTGCTTTTCTACAGTTGTTGCTACAGTGGTTGCTACAGTGGTTTACAGTAAAATACATTACATCTACAGTGTAGCCCAGCCCAAGTCTCAGGATTTATTTCCGGCTTCACACTCTTCCTCCTCACAAAACCTCTGTATCTCTCTCGCTCTCTCTAGAAATTTCCATAACACCTTCTTAAACCAAAGAGTCAGATCCTCACAATGTAAAACACACACGCATATTTTACTTCATCATCTAAAATCCTTTTTGACATGTTTGGTTTATTTGTATGGCACACAGGTTTGGGAAAGAGATGGCCACATTAACTGACTTGAACCACAGATCCACAAAAAACAGAAGTTGAAACCATCAGAGGTAATTTAGCAAGTTATCTTCAATATTGGTCAGTCTCACCTTCCAACTAACTTTTGCCTATGATTTATTGAATATAAGGTTTCCACAAGGTATAATACATTGCACATTAACTGTTTGATGAAATGCCTAAGATAAATATATTGCATTATTACTTGCTACTAGGCTGATTATATTAAAGATTGTGTTTATAGTTAAGCAGTTGAAATACCCAATATGCTTTTGGACTTTAAATGAGTCTGTTTATTAGTAGCAAGAATGCATCACTCACTGCAAATTTTTTTTTTTTTTTTTTTTTTTTAAAGATCAATAACATTTAGAATACACAGAAGAACCAATACAGCGTAAAGCATAATCCCTTCAACTGCACATGTGAAATTCCACAATGGGATTGGGACCATACACTTAAATATAAAAACAAATGGTGGTAATAAAGCTAGCTGATTAAATATTATAAGCTAAAAGATCTTCATGTGCACTAATAGATATTTAATCATTTAATCATCACCTGTGCAATTATTAGCATTTGTTAGGACTTAAGTTGTCCAATTTTGAGTTTGAATAGCAGCCAACTTGACATTCAAGTAACAAAGGAAATGTTTAAGATTATTTTTGCTAGATTTTTGTTAGTTAAGAAACATGTTACTACCTTTATAAGCCATTGTGAGCTTCTTAGTTACCTGTTTCTTTGATGCTGTAATAGACATAGATGCTGTAAGTTTTGTTTCGTGTTCTCGGCACACTCTGTTTTGCAATTTTTTTGGTAAAAAGGATGGATTTCGGTGCTGAAATAGGGGCTAAAGTAGGTGCATTTGGATGCTGAAATGGGTGTGCTTGGTGGCTGAACTTGGAGCTGAAATGCGTGGGTTTTCGGTGCTTAAACTGGGATTTAACTCAGTGTGTTTGAGTACTGAAATGATTCGGACGAAATCGGGGTGTTCAAGTGCTACTCATGGCAAGTGTAAAAGGCCCATCAGCAGCTACAACTCCAGGTATGCACACTTCCCAAGTAGCAGCAAGTACCAGCAACTTATTGTATTTTACTAGGATTTCCCCGTATATTTTCACTCTGTCTCTCAGCTACATTTGCACAAATGTGGGGTGTTTCTCTTAGCCACGCATTTTACATATTTCTGCCAAATCCTTCTTAGTTATTTTTTACCTTTCCTGGCTTTTCATATACACAATTAGGATAAAACAAACCATTTTCCAAAATCTTTATGCAGCCTGCATAAAACTTTTTGAGTTGATGAATGATGTGGCTTTCCAATTTAATGTATCTTTAAAATGATTGTATGATTGTGAATAATTAGATGGTCACTGTAATTATGTCAAATATTACGACGCATGATTTTTTTATCAATGTTTTTCGTTTGCGTTATTCTTTGAACATCCGTTATGTGATCATTTGTTCTAAGGTGAAATGTTGTATTCATATATTTTTTATCTTTAGTGCATTCCCTACAAACTTGCTGCTACTAGGGAATCACAATGAGTAGTGCAAAACATAAACATGTAACAACTAATTTAAAGGCTATGACAGTCTTATGATGAAAACTGTGAGTGTAACCATTTGTTATTTGTCTATCTGCAGGGACCTACAGTTTGTAGATAACAAAAAATTGAAATAGCACCAGATCATTTTTGATGGTTTCTCTTGCAAATAAGAATTACTTGCTTTATGTATGTACTCAAATTTGAAATGTGAGATATAAAAACAAATGCGGCAACACACTTCCGCGGCAACGCGCGGGCTACCCAGCTCGTTATTTAGAAAGGTTGGAATGAGCATGTCCAAGGTTTCTTAGCTGCTAAAATAAGTTATCCAAACAGCCCTAAATAACTTGTCAAGGTTAAAATAGCTACTGGAAATAAGCTATCCAAAAAGCCCCTAATAAGCACGACTCAAGGTTAATTAGCTGTTGCAAATCCTGCAATAAGCTATCCAAACATCTCCCAATCAAGCTATTATATCATTATTACACACAGTTTTTAAACAGCCCATAATAAGAGAGGAAGCTATCCAAACAACCCTTGATTATCTCAACTCGACAAAGTGGTATTTATCAAAGTAAAGCTGAAACACTTGTCGCGGCAATTTTATAAATCATAACTTGACTCAAAGTCTCAAACAATGCTCTTAATAAGATAGCTTTTCTTATATTTGGGACCGTTTCTACATAATTGTTCGCTCATAGCAGATGGAATTGCCCAGTTTTTGTATGAAGTTTATAAATACAGAAAACATCATTATGATTACAAAGACAATATTGTTAAAATTACAATCTACATCTTGATTAACCCGACTAAACTTACGGCAACTTTCAGCCATTACCCATTCCTCATTTTGCTAAAAGAAATTTATTTGACCTAGTTGAAATAAAAGAAAACCCATTTTGACCAATTCACTTCTAATCATGTCACAATTACTCTATGATTATATATAATAATATAGGCTTAAAATATTTTAAAAAGATTTAAAGTTTACATAATTAAGGTATAATGGTAATTAAAATAAAGACTAAAACTCTGAAAACTTACCTAACCTGTGAACGGTAGCTATTATTATGATTGTCTCCCATCATCAAAACAACTTTATCGTACACACTGCAATTAAGGCTAAACACATGCAATTTAGAATAAACACATTGAATTTGGCCACAATTTCAAGATAAAGGTCTCACAAATGAGAAATGTACGTGATTTTAAAGAGATTGAGCATATACAAACTTCAAGAGTTGTTTGGCTCCATCCAAACACTCAGAAGTGCTTATTAGTTATTCCAAAACGACTAAAGCTTGGTTTTTTTAACCAACCTTACCCAATCACCCCCTTAAGCTCATAATCTAATTCAAGCATTATCTTTTGCATTGTGCTTTATTGCGATATAGTGTTCATTTTAACGATAAGTTTGCTTAACTTACTTAAGTAAGCTTACCCAAACACCCCCCCCCCCCCCCCCCCCCCCCACAAGTATGCACATTTTTTGTATTAAGTTTGCTTAGGTTGTTTTTCATGACTTTAAAGAAAATAGTCAAAATAATTAACAAAATTTAAGAGAAATTTAATACCTTTGTAACCGGAAGCCATTTACAAAGTATATCTTCTATTGTATGATCACGCTTTCTTTTATGATGAAAGTCGATCAAAGCCTGCACTTCATTATCTTATGAGTATCTGCTTAGTGTTGCCCGTTCAAATATACAATAAATCACAGTTTCATGTGCATGTCAAGAAGAGTAAATATTTTCTACTAAGTAAATTATGTAGCTCAATGTTCAGAAATCTTCCTTCATTCTATATTCTTCTCCACCTATATTCTAGGTTCCAATGAGCCTGTCTCAATTGCACCCTAAACCATGTATAATTTCCATAATTAGACTCGTAGAAATTCAACTTTTATGTGTATACAATGCTTACAAATGAAGTAGTGTTTATAATAACTGGAAAACATCAAACATATACTTTAAAACAGATAATGTACTTATTTTTTTCCTTTAAAAAACATTTAATTGGAGAATGACAAACCTGTCCGCGTCGCCACTGAAGTCGAAGCCTTGCAGCCTCACCAAGATTTCTTAGTTCAAATTCTTCTTCCAAATTTAGATGAAGAAACATGGATTTGATCCATTACACGATTCAATGAACAATAAAATAAATCAATGTAAACTGCTAATATAACCAACCTGTTCCTGTTTAACTTCTTTGGATCTTTGTTTTATTTTATGTCCAAAGGTTCAGTTGGTTTGGAAGCAGGTTTTCGAATGGTGGGGCCTAGAAAATGTTGGCGTGTTTTCGGTCCAGGATATTCTCACTTTACCAGGTATTAATTCTTTTAACGGTATAAATAGAGAGAGATGGAAAGCTGTGATTTGGTCCACGCTATACATTATATGGAGCAATAGGAACCAGATGATTTTTAGAAGGAATGGTTCCATGATTCCGGATTTGTTTAAAGAAGTTCAGTTGCGAACTTTCGAATGGATTTCAGCCCGGTCGAAGGAGGATGTGAAGCGAGAAGAGTGGTTTGGTGGTCCGATCGGTCGTGTTTAATTAGCTGCTGGAACTGTTTTGGTTTGGTTATGTACTTTTGGTTGTTTGTTTTTTCTTCGGGTTAGGTCATAATTTTAGTTAGCCATGTCGGTTTTCTTTTGATTGTGTTTGCTTGGTCGTGAGTTTTGCTCACTGTTTTTGGTAGGTTTGTCTCCAGTCCCTGAATCTATTCCTTATAGAAAGGGACATGCGCTGTCTATGTAGCAGGTTGTATCTTTGGTTTGAGTTTTAATATATCTTTTTTATTTGCCCTTCAAAAAAAAAAAAAAAAAAAAAAACTACTTATTATCTTCGGTTTCAGGAACTCGGCTGTTTTTGAACTTTCTTGTTCAAGTTTTTCTGGTTATATAAAGTACTTTCGAAAGAAGATGAAGTCAGACTCAAACTCCAAAAGTGATGAGAAAATAAAGTCAGAATCAAATACCGAAAGTGACGAGAAGATGAAGTCAGAATCAACTACCAACAGTGATATGCAGACTATATTAGACTCAAATACGAGCGACAGAGAAGAGAAGAAAGATACAGTTCCAGAGTTAAAAAGTGCTGAAGCTGTGACTAATGAAAAAGGCAAGGGTAAGAAGCCGATAATTATAGAAGAAAATGTCAGGCCTTCTGTTGTTAAAAGTTCGCATTCTCTAAGATCAAGCAGCAAAGGGACGGATGTGATGGGCATGGATGTTGTTCCCACAAAAGCAGCTGGTCAAAAACGTAAACGAATGGAGAAGAAATCTGATGCTGAAGTTGTTTGTGAAAGTGTGAAAGCAGATACTGAAGAAGTGTGTAAGAAGTTTAAGGGAAGAAGACATGATGATGAACCTGATAAGGACTCTAGAAAAATCAAAATTTTTAATTTGGAATGTGGAGTGGCGAAAATAAATTTAGGAGTAAATTACACCGTTCGTCCCTGTGGTTTGGGGTGTATTTCATTCTCAGTCCCTATTTTTTTTTTCTTGCTTTTTTCGTCCCTGTGGTTTGTCAATTGAACACCGGTGGTCCCTATCATTAACTGGCGTTATCTTTTCCGTTAGCAAGTGGCAACGTTAGTCCATTAACCAAACAAGCGTTTGCAAAGTTAGTCCTTTTACTAACGGCCATTTTATTTTTATTTTTCCGAAATTAATTTTTTTTTCCAAATTTTTTTTTTTCTGAAAAATAAAAAAGAAAGAAAAATAATTTAGAAAAAAAATATTTTTCTAAAAAAATTTCAAAAAAATATTTTTCTGAAAAAAAAATCAAAAAAAAAATAATTTCAAAGAAAAATATTTTTTCTAAAAAAAAATTCTAAAATTTCTAAAAAATTCTAAAATTTCTAAAAAATTTCTAAAAAATTCTAAAAAATTCGTAGAAAATCACAGTTTTTTTTCTTAAAGAGAAGAGACAAAGTCACACAAAAACACACAACTCACCTTCTCACAACAATCACATAAACACAATCCCCTCTTGAACACCAAAATGGGTTTCTTCTTAATTTTCTTTCCAGAAGACCAACAACAAAACTCACCTTCATTAACAACAACTACACTATCACCAATCTTAAAAAGAACACAATCCACAATCTCAATAGTGCTTTCATCTCTCCTAACAAATCCTCTCACCAAATGCATCATAACACCATCCACAATCATCAATCTGAACCCATCTTAATCTCTTCTTCACAACATCGGTTCACATACACAATCCCAAGAGAATCCATTTATCCTTTTGTTTAAGCAAGTCGAGCACCAAAGGAGGTCTTGCAAGATCATTGAAGATGGTCTCGGGTAAGGTTTATTGTTACTTGTTTTTGTTGCTGAACGAACCAAGATAAAGTGGATGACATAATTGTTATCTTACTTTTCTGTTATGTTCGGAAATTAATTAAAGAAAAGCTTCAAAAAAGTACTTTTCTGATCCATGATGATATTTGTTCCACACAAAAATCGATAACCAATAACAAAATGGGCTTGTACCACATGATAAAGAAATCTGAGATCTGTTGAATCGAGTCTTGGTGTTGGCTGTTGTTTGGAGATGGGATTGAAGGTGAGATATTAGGATAGAGTTGGATTTGTATAGGGATTGTGGCGTGATGCATTAGGAGAGATGAAAAAAATTTCTAAAAAATTCTAAGGTTTTGTTGTTTCTCTTGTAACCAAATCAGAAGCAAATGTAAAAAAAAAATAAATTAGAAATTTCTAAGAATTTTTTAGAAATTTTAGAATTTTTAGAAAAAAAATTTTAGAAAAATATTTTTTTTTTGAAATTATTTTTTTTTTTCGATTTTTTTTTTCAGAAAAATATTTTTTCGAAATTTTTTTTTTTTTTCGAAATTATTTTTCTTTCTTTTTTATTTTTCAGAAAAAAAATTTTTGGAAAAAAAAAATAATTTCGGGAAAAAAAATAAAACGGCCGTTAGTAAAAGGACTAACTTTGCAAACGCTTGTTTGGTTAATGGACAAACGTTGCCACTTGCTAACGGAAAAGATAACGCCAGTTAACGATAGGGACCACCGGTGTGCAATTGACAAACCACAGGGACGAAAAAAGCAAGAAAAAAAAATAGGGACTGAGAATGAAATACACCCCAAACCACAGGGACGAACGGTGTAATTTACTCGCGAAAATAAATTTAGAGACGAACTTACTTGACGGCATCTATGAAACAGTTCCTGTGATGGTGAGAGCAGTGCCGATTGATAAGGAAGATTTTGATAAAAAGATCAAAATCCATCGGTTGTGTGAAAATGAAAACATTGTACGTATATACGCGGTTGAGAATGATGAAAGGTACAACTACATTGCGTTTGAAAAATGCGATTACACTTTGGAGGAGTGTATAGAGAATTCCAAGACTCCAAAGGCGGAGTTGCTAAAGTTATTGAAGGGTGTCGTTAGAGGACTTATGCATTTGAACAGAAAATCGGTCATCCATGGAAACCTCAAAGCGAGTAATATTATGATAAAACAAGACGGTGACAACCTCACGGCCAAGATATGCGGACTCGAGAACTGCAGACATGAAGACGGTAAGTTCTTAAACTGTAATTTGTTAGTAATTGTATAAAGTTTTTTTTTTTTTTTTTTTTTTTTTTTTTTTTGTGGAAATGGGTGAAATATATTATTAATCCAAGCTTAAACTGTACATACACTTACCCACTTTGCATTTGGATGGACATACCCCATCAAACACAAAAGAAGCCAATCAAAACTACATTCATTTGGAACCAATACTACAGTAGCATACTAACATTCTCACCCATTCATCTAGTCTAGGCATGAACACTAGTGACTACATTTCCCATTCTACTATCCCCATTGCCTGCATAGATGCAGCTCCAACCTCACATCTAAGAAGAAATAGGAAGAACAGAACAGGCATCATCAAGTTTGGCACTCCACCATGTAGCCTTCTGAAGGCCTACAGATCAAACAGTAACACACACACACCAGAGCAGGATACTACTTTATGGGCCCTACTAGTCCTAAACCTGACTTAGACTGTGTTACGGTCCCGGGTCTGTGATCGAGTTACGGGTCTGCTAAGTGCAAAATCAGCCTCTTGCTTAGGAGACCTTCTGCCTCGACGACCTATGATAATAAGATAAATAGGGCTCGATAGGAGAGAACCCAGAGATCTCAAAACTCAGTTGAAATTGAATTAGGAACGCTACATTCTTCCATGTAATCACAGGGTGATTAATTCTTACATCATTCCACACCTCTTTTACAGTAAATACCCCCATCTTTCCATTTTTGTTTCTCCAAACTGCTTTGTCAGGTTCATCATTCAAGGTAGGAACACTAATAGAGGAAAGAACTGGAAATTTAGTATACCACTCATTAGGCCACACCCATCTGCCATTATCAATAAGGTCTGCAACATTATTATCATCCTTGAATCTTGCATCATATATGTCCCTTTTTGAGATAAATTTTGATAATGGCCCATGTTGACTCCAAGTATCATACCAAGCAGAAGTCTTGCATCCATCCCCAATGATATGAAAAACATGTGGAAGCATTTTATCTCTCAAAGACAAAAGAATTTTCCATCCCCAACTATCACCATCATTCACAGAAATGTCCCATATACTCCTTCCTTTTAATTTCACTCTGTTCACCCACTGAACCCACAGATTTTGCTTTTCTTCAACAATTTTCCAAATATGTTTCATTAAACAATTTTGTACATAGTCAAACATACAACATGTATCTACCATCCTAGCTTCATATATGTCTCTTTTGGATATGATTTGGCAAAGTGGACCCATTGTGTGCCACTTATCATACCAAACTGAAACATTTTCCCCATTACCAATTTCATGCCAAATATGATCTCTTACTCTATCTCTCATTCCCAACAAAGTCTTCCAAATGTTCTTGTCAATAGGCACATCCCATATATTCCTACCTTTTAACTTTTCTACACTGATCCATTTTACCCACAGTGTATCTTTTTTTGAAGCTACATTCCACAGCTATTTGACTAGTAAGGTTTCATTCCATAGCTGTAGATTCCCAAGATACTTTAGCTTTGCCTTTAATCAATTCCCCTTGACTCCACAAAAAACCTTTCAGCATCTTATTAACATCTTTGATCACTGATTTTGGTAAAGGAAACACAGAGGCCCAATAGTTTTGCATTGATGATAACACTGATGCAATCGATTGCATTCTACCAGCATAGGACAGACTTTTGTTTTTCTTACTTTCTCAATCAAAGGCTTACAGTCTACTGCACTAATCTTTTTGGTTATTAAGGGGACCCCTAAGTATCTCATTGGTAGTTTTCCTATAGCAAAAGGTAAGATATTCAGTATATTTATTTGTTCCTCAATGGTTAAACCACCAAAGACTGCTTTTCTGCATATTAGGCTGCAAACCAAAGACACTACTGAAACCCTCTAAACTCTTCTTTATGACTTTTACAGAACTTATATCCCCATTACAAAACACCATGAGGTCATCAGCAAAACATATATGGGTGATTTTTAATTTCCTACATCCAAAATGATATTTAAAGCAACAAGATTCCTCTATACATTCATTGTGAATTTAGCAGTTGTAACACAGACCATCACCGAATTAACCATTCTATCATGAAAGCCAAACCCTTCCAATACTTTCCTCAAAAAATCCCAGCTTATGGTATCATATGATTGTGAATTTTAAAACCATTCTATTCACTTTTTGATTTTGTATTGGATAATTGTATATGATAGGTGAAGACCCAAGGGCAGATATGCGGGATCTTGGCATGATGTTCTTAGCATGCTTAACTGACGATACGGGTTTCGTGAAGCTCGAAAGGGAAGAGCAGGAAAAAATGGTTAATGCTAAACTCGCGAAACTCCTATCGACGTTCAAAGAGGCATATGATATAATAAGCATGCTTCTAAACCACAGATTCTACCCGCGGTAAGACACACAGTAGAATAGTTACATTGAAATTTATCAGAGTTCAAAATATTAATATGTGCGTTGTATAGGTTAACCTACGACGCGGTCTACCTCCACACTATCTTTTGGAGCTGGAGCACCCGTCTAATGTTTCTCGTGGACTCGTGTGAGATACTCAAGAAGTTAAAGAAAGACTCTCCTATATTAAATGAAGTAAATGGCCTAGGGAGTATTTTGTTTAACCAAAAGTGGACCGAGGAGATCAACCAAGACTGGTATAACTCGATGAAAAACGTATATACAGAAAACGTCTACGGTCTACTAAAGATCATCAGAGATACCAATAATCATCTATTAGACGTCAAACCGGATGATTGGGATCGCAAGCAACTCGAGAGTTACATCACGGGGTGTTATCCGACCCTAATGATGAACGTACATGATGTACTAAAGGTGAATTATTCACATAACAGATTACTAAAAGTTTATTTCCCAGAGCGTTCGTAAAATGTAATCACGAGCAAAATGGGAAAAATCCTGCTTGTATTTTATTTCTAATGGGTAAAACTGCAAAAAAAATAAAAAATAAAAAAACGTTGTCCAACTTTCAACATGTTTGCTTTTGGATTTCCATTTCCATCTTTCCAGTTTTACCCATTAGAAATAAAATACAAGCAAGATTTTTCCCATTTTGCTCGCGATTACATTTTACGAACGCTCTGGGAAATAAACCTTTAGTAATCTGTTATGTGAATAATGCACCTTTAGTACATCATGTACGTTCATCATTAGGGTCGGATAACACCCCGTGATGTAACTCTCGAGTTGCTCGCGATCCCAATCATCCGGTTTGACATCTAATAGATGATTATTGGTATCTCTGATGATCTTTAGTAGACCGTAGACGTTTTCTGTATATACGTTTTTCATCGAGTTATACCAGTCTTGGTTGACCTCCTCGGTCCACTTTTGGTTAAACAAAATACTCCCTAGGCCATTTACTTCATTTAATATAGGAGAGTCTTTCTTCAACTTCTTGAGTATCTCACACGAGTCCACGAGAAACATTAGACGGGTGCTCCAGCTCCAGAAGATAGCGTGGAGGTAGACCGCGTCGTAGGTTAACCTATACAACAAAAACAACGCACATATTACAGTACGTAATTATTAAGATACTGAGTACTATTAAGATACTGAGTACTATAGTATATGTTATCATATTTAAACACACTGTCACATATTGAAAATATTGAACATGTGTTCCGGGTCAGCCAGCACCTTACCAAAAATCTATAAATAATAATATGCCATTATAGTTACCAGTTGCAATGCGCGTTTCAGATTGTAAAAATGGATGATTGAGTCAAATGTGGCAATTCCCACCATTGTTCGAGGACCCTCCTGCAGCAAACATATTATTAATTTGTTACTTCAAAATATCTACGATTAACTGTAAACATGGAACAGATCAATAATTACATAGCAACTTGACGTCAGATTATTCTATACCTTTGAGTCAATATCATGAACACTTATCATTCTGGGATACACAAGCGGGATTGCTAAATGAACGGAAAGTGAGGTGACATAGTTGATCCAAAAGAACATTCTGTACCATCTGTTAACTTTTCGTCATGTCTCATATATGAATGCGTATAATCGATTTACTATTTGAAAAAAATTCGGCAGTATTTCCCCTCAACTCCCCAAATATGTGCATTAAAGACATATTCGTAGGAGTAAAAGGGAAATACTGTCGAATTTCTCTCAAATAGTAAAACAGTTATACGCATCCATATCCTAAATGAGACAAAACATTCAAAAAGCAGTCCCAAACAGGTGACTTTTCGAAATTAATTTCTAATAAATTAATTTCAGACGGGTTTTCTATAGGATGATTAATTCCAGATGGGGGTTGTCCGAAATTAATCACTAAAATCCTAAAAATAGTCACATAAGTCTAACAATCACAATATCATACTAACTAAACGACATATTCACAATACAATAATACATGACTAAATGATACTATGTCAATCAATGAATGACATAAACATATATAATAACAAGGAAATTAATTTGACCCAGCTGTCCCGACCCGGCTGTGGTGCTACTGCTGTCCCGACTCTCCCGGCTGTCCCGCGACAATCTCGTAAAATAAACAACCTAAATTATAAACAACCAAACTTAAATTAACCAAATTAATTAATAAAACTTTTGACGACGACATTGTCGTCCCAAAAAACATTAACACAATAAAAAACACACCTTTAAACTACCTATACGTGGGGCGGCTGTGGTGGTGGAGCTCATGCGATGATGGTTCACGGCGGTGGTGCCATCTACACCAAAACAAACATATTTACTTAACAAACCAAAATAATCTAAAGCAAATTTAGACACAAAAATAAAAATAAAACATAACTTTTAAAACAAACAAAAATTATATATATATATATATATATAATATATATATATATATATATATATATATATATATATATATATATATATATATATATTACGGTAAAAAAAAAAATTATATATACGGTAAAAAAAAACATACCTTTTAATCGAAGAAGAAGAAGAATGTGGTGTTGAAGGTGGTTGTGGTGGTGTTGAAGGTGGTGTCCAATGTGGTGTCGAAGAAGATGGCACCACCGCCGCTTTTTTTTTTCTTTGTTAAAGTGTGGAGAAGATGAAGAAGATGGTGGTTGTGGTGATGTTGAAGGTGGATGTGAATGAAGAAGAAGGTGGATGTTGTGGTGATGTTGAAGAAGGTGGGTTGCCTGGTTTTGTTTTGTTTTTTTTTTGTTTTTTTTTTTTTTTTTTTTTGTTAAAGTGTGAGGGAGAAAGGCTGGGGTTAATCCTTTTATTTATTTTTTCTTTTTTTCTTTTGCCGGGTTCTTTTAATTTTCGTGAAATAATTTCGTGAATATGAGCAAAACATATTGCTTCCATTTTTTTTTTGGGCGGGCAGTTTTAATTTTTGTGAAATATTTTGGTGGTGTCGTCCCATATTGCTCCTGTATTTTTTTATTTTTTTAATTCTTTTCTCTTTATTTTATATATATATAAATTAAAAATAATTTAAATTTGTTATAAATTATTTAAATATAATAAAAATGATTTAAATTAATTATAAATGAATACATTAAAAATGATTTAAATTAGTTCATAATAGTCGAGATCACGGCTATCATTTGTTTCTCAGTCCGGATCAACATCCATTTCATCAATATTCAAATCTAAAACGTCTTTAAATAAAGGTTTAGAACCGTTATACATGAGATGTTAAACAAACGAATGAACCATTATACAAAAGATGAGCAACGACATCAATAACGCACATATGGTTAACTATGGGCTAAGTGTTAACCACAATGTCTCACGAGATGTTTAACGAACGGGACACGGGGTATACGCAATACACTAAAGGATAATAAAACTTATCCTTTCATATATATTCTCCTTATCTTATCTTATCCCCTCCAATAAAATCTTATCCCCTCCAAACGGCCCTTGTAGGCTGCTGTTAACCAAACAGCATAAAGGGTTTAGTTAACGTTGAGTAGTGCTCATAGTTATGTGTATTGTGTTTTTTGGTGTAGAGTAACTGTGAATTTGTATGTGAGAGAGATGATATGATCAGACAATAGAAAGGGTTTGTAATGATGTGATGGAGTGGTGGCAACTGGAAAGTGAAATGAGAGTGAAATGAGGTTAGGGTGGTATAGGGTTATGGGTCAATGATGAGTTGCATTTAATGCATGGGATTCGAGGAGATTATGGAGGTTCATAAAGCTAACGAATGTTTTTTGTTCTGATTGCAAGTGGTGTGACACGAATTGTTACTTAGTGGGGGTGTTTGGTTCGTAAGTGGGATTGGAATTGGATTCGGATTTGAGAAAGGTTTGAAAGATGTGGGAATGATTTGAGAAAAAAATAGGAGAGAGAAAATATATTATTATATATAATTTATTAAATTTTATAATAAAAAAAAGTTAACAAAGAGACAAATAAATTGGGGGGAAAAAATAAAACGTGTGGTGGAGATGGTATGTCAGATAGCATGTCAGTCGGTATCACTCGAAAGATACCATTATGCCACGGAATGAGTTTTTTAATTTCATTTCATTACTTTTTTTCAAAGTTGACAACCAAACAAAGGATTCAAGCCTTCTTTGATTCCATACCCGGTGACACCCTCAAACCAAACGCATCCTTAGTGGGTGTTTTTCCATTCATTATTGGTACTCAAACCTTTCTACCAGTTACACTATTAGAACTGTTTAACTGAGAATCTGAGAGACTAAATTGCATTAACGTACGTTTAAAAATCAAATGGACTAACCAAATGACAACAAGCTTGAATATAATTGGAGTATTAGAACACTATTTGTTTCAAAGAATAATACTAACAAAACAAAATCAATAGTATAGCATGAAACAATAATCAACATGTATCAAATAAAAAGATCAAAATCACAACCACGAATATAACTGAAGTACCTAAATCCTCTCATGAACAACCTCGACAATCTTCTTGCTCTCAAATAACGGCCAACTTTTCCCTGTAACACAAGTATGAAATTTCCAAGCAGCTTCAGAAGTCATAAAGTTCACAAACGCATATCCAGCATTCAAACGATACCTACATTAATACCAACATATAACAACATTACAAATAACCTACATCTTCAAGAAACTTGACCAACAATTCTCTCCTATATTATCCAACCAAAAAAAAGTTACTACTAAAAAGTAAAAATAACACAAGTTGCCATTATACAGCCTAAAATAACAAAACGTACTTACGTGTAGTTATACAGCCTAAAATATATATATTTTTTTATTTTATAAAAGTATTTAATTTTAAATCAAAAGTTTTTAATTATAATTATATATTAGAAAAGTTTTAATATTTATTTTAAAATAAAAACTAACTTAAAAAGTTATTTAAAAAGTTTTTAAATTAAAAAAAAAAAATACTCGCAGTTAGGGTCGACATTGTCGACCCATTCTGCATTTTAAAAATTCTTTTAAGATAAAACGCTATCTAAAAAGTTTTTAAATTAAAAAAAAAAAAAAAAAAAAAAAAATACTCGCATTTTGGGTCGACATTGTCGACCCATTCTGCATTTTAAAAATCCTTTTAAGATAAAACCTTATTTAAAAAGTTTTTAAATTAAAAAAAAAAAATACTCGCAGTTTGGGTCGACATTGTCGACCCATTCTGCATTTTAAAAATCCTTTTTAGATAAAACCTTATTTAAAAAGTTTTTAAATTAAAAAAATTTATATATACTCGCAGTTTGGGTCGACATTGTCGACCCATTCTGCATTTTAAAAATCCTTTTTAGATAAAACCTTATTTAAAAAGTTTTTAAATTAAAAAAATATATATATACTCGCAGTTTGGGTCGACATTGTCGACCCATTCTGCATTTAAAAAATCCTTTTAAGATAAAACCTTATTTAAAAAGTTTTTAAATTAAAAAAAATATATATACTCGCAGTTTGGGTCGACATTGTCGACCCATTCTGCATTTAAAAAATCCTTTTAAGATAAAACATTATTTAAAAAGTTTTTAAATTAAAAATTATATATACACTCGCAGTTTGGGTCGACATTGTCGACCCATCCTGCTTTTTAAAATGTTTTAATATTTTTTTTAAATTAAAAACTAATTTGAAAAGTTTTTAAATTAAAATAAAAAAAGTAAACGCAATTTGGGTCGACATTGTCGACCCATTCTGCACACTTCTTTGACTGACTTTTTCGTTGAAGGTGGAGTGGGCCATGGTCAATATTTGGGTCGACAATGTCGACCCAAATATATTGTTGGTGCCAAACGTAAGCTTTTGGTGTAGTGTGTTCTAGATAGAAGTTGTTGTCCAAAATGATTGAAGTTATCACAAAAGTGTGTTTTGATACTTTATCTTTGAGTCGTTAATTATTGAACTTCTTTGTTTTTCTACCCCTGTGTACGTTTTTGCAGGTCTTTATGCCCTTGAGAGTACGTTTAGGATTTGAACTATAATTGTCTTGGCATAGCTTACACGAGTTTTAAACTAGTACACACGGGCTCCTATTTACATATTTTCAATTCTTTTACTTTTTGCTGGATCCGAAAGTTTGGTGGACAATAAAATCACATGGGCCAATATTTTGGAAAAAAAAATAAATAAAAAAATATAAAAAATTGAACCGACTTCAATTCCCATTGAGAATAAGAGGACATTATAAATATTCACATTCAATCCACGTTCCAGCCGATTCAATTAAAAAGGAAACGAAAAAAAGAAGCCACTCAATCAACACTTATACACGTTGTCTTCAACAAACAATAACCATGGTGAATGAGGTGTTGATTGATGTACATCATTAGATGTTGATTGTTTTTTTAACTGAGCCGAATCATACACACCTAGGTACAAATAAGCGATATTTGGTTTAGTTTATGTTATATTTGTTTATTGGTTTAATTGCATGCATGCATGCACGTTTTTTGATTTTATTTTATTGTTTAATTAGGGTTAGGGTTTGTGATTGGTTAATGTAGCACAACTGACTACTTAGGATTTCATTTAGGGTTTATCATTATAACATTTGTAATTTTACTGATCAATGTATTAATTTGGATTTTAGTTAATTATTGGTTAATGATGTTTATGTTTTAATCCCTCTTATAAAGTAACTATTTTTTTTCTTCAGGTTACAATGATTTGTATGGACACTTCTAGTTGGATGAAACACTCCAAATCATATAAGTTCTTGCTTCAAATCGATGCTATTGAAGTCTACTGTGAAAAGTACCTCCAGGTAATAGTTAGTTTAACATTATGCAGTTTTTTTTTATTCTTTTATTTATTATTATTTTTTATTATTTTACAAATTTGTTGATATATATATATATATATATATATATATATATATATATATATATATATATATATATATATATATATATATATATATATATGCATATCCTTTTTTACAGTCTCACACTAGTACACAAAGTGTTTTTAGCAACGGTTAAAATACATTTTTTGAAGCGGTATTGAACCGTTGTATTATAGAGCGTAGTAAATAGTTAGGATGATTATTTACAGCGGTTGAAAACCGTTATAAAAGACATACTAAACATCCACGTATATAATCTATATAATATTGATATCATTATTTACAGCGGTTAAATTTAACCGCTGTATTTGGTTTTTAACATTAGTTTTCCTCTTTATCCGGCTTTAATCTTTATCCGGCTTTAATGGCGGGAATATTTTAATGGTTTTAATGGCGGAAAAATATATATATTTTAGACATTTTTATAACAGTTGTTTTATACCGTTATATTTCTTTAATTATATATATTTTTTTCCTTTTACCTGTACAAAACAAAGGCAGTACCTGAAAGTAATTTCTTCATGTACAATACTAAAACTCAACTAATTTCTTCCTGTACAATACTAAAACTCAACTAGAAGATCCAAAACTAAAATATACTAGAATTTCAACAAATCAAATGAATAAAACCATTACTTAACAATTTGGTAAACTAAGATAATTATCTCATACACAAAAATATCATCAAATGTCATGATACCAAACTTTCAAATCCATTGTTCATAACCTAACCATACATATCCAATTCGACAATAAAAACCTCAATTTTGAAATAGTGAGAAATGAGTCGAGTAAAATTGTGACACGGACTCCTCAACCCATTCATCAATATGTCGCATAGGTCTCGGTTTCATGTCATTCCAAACCTATATACAAATCAAAACGAAGAGTCAATGAGTCATTTTACAAGAAAACAAGATTTAGTGTAGAACAAAGTAAACAAATATTTACAAATACTTACTGTATGCGGGAAGTTTGATTGTTTTTTAAAGAAAAGCTCAAACATAGCTATAGCCACATAATAACCACATTCCCACGTGGATTCTTGTTGAGGACACTAAATTCAAATGAAGCATAGATTAAATGTATGCAACAACTAAATCAAGTGAGCATAACAATATATATTTACATATATGAAAGATGATTTACCTTAACCATATTCCAAGTCCAATCAACGGAAGACGGATCATGGCATGCCCTAAAATTCAATATTGTTTAATTGGATTACTTTATGTACCCAATTGGCAATTTAATATAAATGCTAGAATATACTTACGCTTCTACTATTGGTATCAAATAGAATATGCTAGGTTCCTTGTTCAAACTCTTATTGAGTGAATCCAATATGTATCCCGTCTTCATCAAAGGGCAAATCACAAATAACACCCAATGTCCACTATGCATATTTTTAAACATTTTAGTGCAAATGATGATATAGTTAAAACCATATAACAAACAAAGGATATAGGAAGCAACGAATGGAACTTACCTTTGCAAATATGGTGCAACAAATATGGTTTTGTCTTTTTGTACTCTTAAGGTACTTTGAATGTGTTTCACGACGTTATCACCATCTTCTCCATGACATAATCGGGAATCAATCCATGAAGGGTTTAGGATCCCACACTTGTTGTTACCCTTAAAGTGATTTTGAACCAACCAATATAGATGCCTAAAAATCAAGACAAATTATTGCCTTAAATCATTAGCATTAAAAAATATAACGACTTTTGTTATCATAAGAGATAGTAAAATATATAAGGAACTTACATTCCCCACCAGTGTAAAATGGTACCATCAAGCCAATCATTTGACATCCAGCCTAACACCGAGTTATAAAAAATACGATCGGCATAGAACCCATCATACAACCCGTCACGCGCCGGAGCTATGATAAAATCACAATGTTTAGGACAGTTTATGAATTTGTCAGCTAACTTTCTAATATTCATTGGCCTTTTTGCCAACACTTTCAAGTATTTTTCGATTGTGTTAGGTTCCTTTTGTGGCAAAACAGTGTGGTTTTTCTTTTGTTTTTGTTTTGGAGGAGTTTTTTGTTTTGGAGGAATGTTTTTTTGTTTAGGAGGAATGTTCTTTTGTTTTAGAGGATGTTTTTTCGGTGGAATTTTCTTTGGAGCACTTTGAGACATTATGGCTTCTGATGGCAATTGTTCTTCCACCTACATTCATGATATGACCTTGATTATACTAATTTGTTTATTTATTTAATAATATATTTAAGGATAAGATGATTAGGAAACTACCTGTAGATCACAATTAGGCTCACTCATAGTCGGATAATACAATGGTGGGCTGCTTGATAGAGTCGGATGATACAATGGTGGGCTGCTTGATAGAGTCGGATGATACAATGGTGGACTGCTTGTCATAGTCGGATGATACAATGGTGGATTGCTTGATGTAGTTGGATGATTCAACTGTGGACTACTTGATGTATCCTGATGATACAAGTGTGGACTGCTTGACGGGCTACTTGACGGGCGACTCATGGAGTCAACTGACATTCTAGGAAGAACCTGCATATACAAGAGATAATTCAATATTAAGTTTGAGAAATGATGATACTTTGAAAACATATATGAAAGGTTATACTCGTACATCTATTTTTTCTATATTTATAAAGACATACATCATCCATCTCATATAAAATATGGACTCCTAAGTCCTAAATGATCTGTTTGACCATAAATAGTCAAAATATGTACTTTACTATGAAAATAGTCTTAATTTATTGCAACTTACTACCTGATGTAATATGGACTTTACTATGAAAATAGAGTTTGTTGTCATTTTTGGTACTGAGTTTAGTGCAGTCATTGCAGTCCACATCTTTGTAGTGTCAAGATTTTTAAAACTTATATTAATTAATCTACCTTAAGATAATATTTACTCATACATACCTTGAGATAACTTTTTGGCCATTGAATAAATCGAGCATCTTTTGTTGCATCTCCTAAAAACGTCACCTCTTCAGTTGGCATAGGAACCTGTAATCCCTCCCACCCTGGGTAGATTGTGTCGACTTGTATCTTCATGTGACCAGGCTCCATAAGAACTCCATGTACATTAGTCGGATATATTATACCTTTACCTACTTTGACCTCCTTTCGAAAGTGGATACTCATAACTTCACAATACTACAAAACATATAATTATTATTTAAATATAAATTAGTATGCACGATATATTATAAACAAAAAACTTATATAAGTACAAAATTACCTCGATTTCATCAAATTTGTCAACGGTTATATGACCCGAAACACCACTCGACATACCATTAGAGATTTTCTTAAGTGTCTCAATATCCGCCCGTAATTGATCCATTTCAGGCTTTACATCGTCCAATATTTTACCCGCCATGCTTTCTAAATCTTTCATTGATACCTTTTGCATCATCTCACCCTTGTTAGTTCCCAAGGCTTTCTTACTTCCTTGAGTACTTGATACTGACCTCGTTCGCCCCCCGTGCTCTTTTCCTAGCACCCCTATGAGGGGATCATTTCCCGTTATATAATAGGTACCATTAGCTTTCATTTCCTTCTCTTTTTTAATCTGTTCAAACAATAAACCATACATCATACAACCGTTTAAACACACTATATTCCAATATTAGCGTGCAACTTATAGAATTAAGACATACTGTATTACAATATCTCTTACCAATGCATCCAATCTCTCACGACAAAAGTCTGTCAACTCCTTTATACCAGTTTCTTGGTTCTTTTTCATTCTACCCAAAACATGTAATATTGAACGCTCGGACTGCAACAACCCTAACAATGGAATCTTTTCAATTAGTTCTTTTTTATTAGCCTTCCACAGAGCTCTCAATCCAGCATACCCTGACCGACCTACTCGAGACGGATCCTTGTTCTGGAGTGCACTTTGCTTTGCTTTCTCACTTTTTACCTACACATTAATTCAAGTTACATAAAGAATGAAAACAGATAGTATAGTTATAAACAATAAGAAACCTAATCTTAAAAGTATAAAATGACAACAAACCATAAATTCTTCGGAGGTCGTGTAAGCTACAAACATTTCCCAATGTTCAATATTTTTTGGCAGATATTTGTAAGTATCAAAAGGCAATATGTTTAGTCTCACAAATTCTACGAGCTTATTTCTGAATGTTCTATGTATCCTGTTCACTTTGCCCAATTGTGCATCCTTTGCCTTCTCATCTTTATCATCATATAGAAATCTCCAGGTGTCCTGGTTAAAAAAAATGTCTTATCTACTTTATACATATAGACAATAGATGGAGGTACATGTATTTGTGGTAAGTATATTTACCATGGTGTGTAACCATAATTTCTCATTCAATTGATCATGCATTTCCTTTTTCATTTTCTTCCATTCCAAATAATAAGGAGTACGTGCTCTCACCGTATTCCCGAACCATGTATTGAATCTGCCAGCAGTCTTTCCAGTGGCCTCTCCAAATTCATCAAACTCAACATAAAACGACTCAAGCGGATAATTTTTCTTACCCAGTGATGCACCTCGCTTACCCCTTCCAGCCATTATATATACTAGTTTACACATAAAGAATAAGTAACTTACAAATGGTTCAAAGTATGCATATATGAACTGGTATGAACGTCTAAGCTTGAATTCTAATTTGTTAGAGTCTACTGCTAGGGTAATATGACTTGAAATTCAGTTGATCATTACATTACATAGGGGTATTTGAAATCCAATGTTTTTAACCATATATAGTATCGTTACTGCACAATGGGGATCCAACAATTTATAAAATTGAAGGCAAATTTAGCCAGGTTTCATAAATCAGAATTAATAAATTTTATAAATTGTTGGATCCCTATTGTGCAGTAACGATACTATATATGGTTAAAAACATTGGATTTCAAATACCCCTATGTACTTTTTTGAGAGGGTGTTTGTTTAAGCTTGTATTTCATAAGCCACAATTTTGTGGCTTATTTTGACACTTACGGGCACAAAATTGGGGCTTATGAAATATAAGCCTAAACACAAATAAGCTCATAAGCCACATATAAGCTTAAACAAACACCCCCTGCAAAGGTTTTTAATAATACAATAAGCGTAGAAAATTATTATAATCACATGAGCCATTTATAATAATAAATGTGCTCAAACAAACTAAAGGTCAAAGAGGCCATGTGCTAAAACAAAAAAAAATCGAATATAACATGCTCGACTTATCTTAGATGCAAGATAGAGACTTAGCCAACTCATGATATGAGCTTTCTAGTGCCAAAAACTTTGTCGCTTTATAACTCAACAAAATTAAATGAAATCACATAGAACACAAAGACAAAAAATATAAAGTGTAAAGTAGTTACCCCACAAGATTGAGTAAAAAGCTTCAAACCCTAAATCAAAATTTTCCCTTACAAAAGCAAGTTTTGCTCGGATTTGTGGATAATTTTTGTTTTAATTTGATTTTGAAGGTTTTAGATGTTAAGTGGTGGTTAAAAATGGGAGATTTGTTGTTTTGATGGGGCAGCAATTGATCTGATTTAGTCGAATGGGTGGGTAAAGTGTGAATTAGGGGAGGTGTACTACTCTTTTGTTTTTTAGTATGGTAACCGTATAAAATAGATCAATTATTTACAGCGGTTAAAATCAAATTACCTATTAAATAATACATATTTTCCATTTTTTAGGACGGTTGATATGTAGAGTATCAAAAATTGTATAAAAATTTCTACAGTCCCGCCATAATTTTCATTAAATAATTCTTTATCCCGCCATTGTTTTCACATTTACCCGGCCATTTTCATGAAATTATAATTGTAACAAAATAAGATAAGAAAATAAGCTAATAAGTTAAGTAAATAAGTTTAACACTCGAAAAAAAAACTTTAGAATCAACTAATTAAACAAATCATCTTGACATAAGCATTCTTTATTGTTCTTCATCCTTAAGCTCCTGAAAATTAAACAAATTAAATTAATAAGTCATGATTGTTTAATATACAAATTAATATATGTAGATTAATGTAATATCACACCTTCATGTAGCAGTATCATCAACCCATAATCCTTCTTCGTGATCAGATCGTAAGTAATCGCCAACATTATCATCATCTAGCGGAGGAACGCCGACCGAAAACTGTGGTAACTCGTCAAACTGGTTGTATTCTTCCTCGTCGACAACATTGTCAACACCAAGTATGCGTCTTTTTCCATGTTATACGACGTGCCATCTTGGTTTACTCGGGTCCTTGACAAAGAACACTTGGGTGGCTAGCTTTGCGAGAACGAATGGGTCAGATGTGTAACCATTTGTTGAAAGGTCGACAAGAGTGAAACCTTTTTCGTCTACATTAACACCTCGTTGGTTATTAGTCACCCACTTACACTTGAATAAGGGTATAGTGATCGAATGATAATCCAATTCCCAAATTTCTTGTATTACACCATAGTACGACATTTTTTGGATTGTTGACCTTGCATCAAGAGTCATCTTATCGAATTCCATTGCTGAGGCTATTACTGTAACTCCGTTATTTTGCATTGTACTCTTTTCATCTTGTTCTTTGGTGTAAAATGTAAAGCCGTTAATTTCGTACCCTTGGTATGATCTAACTACACATCTTGGGCCCTCTCCTAACTTTTGCACTGTTTTATCAATATTCTGTTTTCCAAAATTTTCCATTACCTTGTCTTTCAACTAGTTTGCAAATTGTTGGCCATGTTTTGTTTGATACCATTTGTCAGTCCTTCCCGGGTTTGTCCTACGTAAAATTTCCATGTGCTCTTCAATGTAAGGAGTAATGCAGGTCATGTGTTGCAGGACTACAGAATGTGCAACCTCTAAAAGATCACGATCTGGGTCAATCATTTTCAATCCAATTGTACCAACCCCTAAAAGTCTACCCTCGTGACGAGAGTGGGGAATGCCAATATTTTCTGCAACTTTCAAATAGCTTGAAGCAAATTCAATCAACTCCTCTGAATAGTATCCCTCGACAATACTAGCATCAGGTCGCGCCCGATTTCTTACAAACCCCTTTAAGAAACCCATATATCTCTCAAAAGGGTACATGTAACGCAGGAACACGGGACCACAAGCCTTGATTTCTCCTACAATATGAGATACAAGGTGAACCATGACATCAAAAAAGGAAGGCAGAAAGTACATCTCTAGCTCGCAGAGTGTGACGATGATATCCTTTTGCCATGAATCTAACACTTCAGGATCAATCACTTTTGAGTGAATCATGTTAAAAAACAAGCAAAGTTTTGTTATCGTATGTCGAACATTGTTTGGCAATAAACCTCGAATTGCAATAGGAATCATATGTGTCATTAAAACATGACAATCGTGAGACTTCATACCAAGCAATTTACAGTCTTGTACTGACACTAACTTCTTAATGTTCGCAGAATAACTTGATGGAACCTTAATATCATGTAAGCATTGACAAAATTTCATTTTTTCCGCTTTCGACATAGTATAGCACGCTGGTGGTAGATATGTGCCCCTTGTACCTTTCTCTTCGGGAGCAAGTTGTAATCGAATTTCCATTGAGACCATGTCTTTTCGAGCATTAACCCCATCTTTTGTTTTCCCCTGAATGTTCAATAATAAGCCTATCATGCTATCACAAACATTTTTTTCAATGTGCATAACATCGAGACAGTGTCGAACATCTAAATGCTCCCAGTATTCTAATTCCCAAAATAGTGACTTATTTTTCCAGATTCCTTTTTCAATTCGACTATTTTTTCCTTTTCCAAACACAGTATTTATATTTTGAACTTGGGAAAGTACATCCTTTGCATCAACTCGTGTCCTTACTCTACCGTTATCGGGCTTGCCATCAAACTCCTCTGTCATTTTTCGATACCGGTGATTCTTCTCAAGCGATCTTCGATGCCCCATGAACACAGTTTTTCTACAATTCGGTAACCACCTTGAAGATGTTTGATCTTCACAAACGGGACACGCAAGTTTACCTTTTGTGCTATATCCTGACAAATTGTTGTATGCTGGAAAGTCACTTATTGTGCAAAAAATCATGGCTCGCAAATTGAAGTTTTCCTTTCTATACGCATCATATACTTCAACGCCTGAATCCCCCCACAAAATTTTCATGTCATCGATCAAAGGAGCCAAATAAACATCAATGTCGTTACCAGGTTGTTTCGGACCTTGAATTAACAATGACATCATGATGTATTTACGTTTCATGCATAACCACGGTGGAAGATTATAGATGCATAGAAGAACCGGCCAAGTACTGTGAGAACTACTCATGTTCCCGAACGGATTGATACCGTCAGAACTAAGTCTAAACCGTATATTTCTGATCTCGGCACCAAACTTATCAAATTTATTATCAATCTTTCTCCATTGAGGTGAATCAGCCACATGTCTTAATTTTCCATCCCTTTTACGCCCCTCAGCATGCCAACGCAATAGTTTTGCATCTTTCTCGTTTGCAAATAATTGTTTGAGTCTTGGTATGATGGGAAAGTACCACAATAGTTTAGCAGGAGGTCCAATTTTGATTACATCATCGTTGTCATTTGTTTCTTCTTTATTCACATCGTTCTTATTTGTTTCCTTTTTACTTACATCGTTATTTTTTGTTTGTTGTTTACTCTTATACCTCGATTCCCCACAAGTAACACATTTATGTAGATCCGCATATGCACCTCTATACAACATACAATCATTGGGACATGCATGTATCCTTTCAATTTCTAATCCCATTGGACTCATCAATTTTTTGGCTTGGTATAATGAGACTGGCAACTCGTTATCGTCGGGAAACATTTCATGCAAAGCCTCTAATAAATCTGTGAAACTTATGTCACTCCACCCATGTTTTGCTTTGAAGTGAAACAACTTCACCACGGCATTAAGTATAGAAAATTTCGTACAACCATTATATAACGGTTTTTCTGAAGCATAAAATAATTTTTGTAATTTTTCTTGAACATTTTCATCAGTAGCACCTTCCATGTTGCTAAACATCTTATTTAATTTTTTGAAGTTCTCGTTAATGTGTAAATCATTATTTTCATTTTCATCAGACATATGAACCTCATTTTCATCAGACACATGAACCTCATTTTCATTAGACACATGAACAGACTTGCGACTATCAACTAGTAATTCACCATGACTTGACCAACGAGTATAATTTAGCACAAATCCACGTGTAATCAGATGGTTCTCAATTACACTAATATCACTAAATTTATCAAAAATTTTACAATCTTTACAATGACACCATATTTCAAGATCTCCATTTTTCAGCCGATTAGCCTCAGCAGTTTCAAGAAAACTAAGCACACCTTTCACGTACGCTTCTTCAGAATGCCCAATACCGTACATCCATTTACTACGATCCATCTGAAATTTAGAAATCAAATATAACATGAAGTGCATGTATAATACACATGAACAAAACAAAAGTGGTCACGGTTTGTCTCTAACCCACTTTTTGAATACTACGTCTCATATGTGCATATGTTTTAATGAGTTTACCATTTACAGAAAAATTCGGCAGCATTTCCCCTCTACTCCTCAAGTATGCGTATAAAAACACAACCCAAGGAGTAAAAGAGAGATGGGTACCAAATTTTCTTAAATAATAAACTCGTTAAAACTTATACATCATATCCTAAATGAGACGAAATATTCAAAAAGCAGTCCCAAAATGGGGACTTTCCAAAATTAATCTCTATTAGATTAATCTCGGACGGGTATAAAACTTAAGTCATTTGATATACAACTAACTAAATTGAACTAGGTCATTACAAATCTAAAGTATATAAATACTTGAATAAAGATAAAAATCTATCTTAATGCATATACGTACATAATTTTAAACCATGTAAAGATATGAAATTACCTTATAAATAATGAAACATTTATTGCAAAAGAGTTTATTTTAGAGCTTTGAATGCTAGCGTTGATGTGAAGGTTTTCGTCTACGAGCAAGTGAAAAGTGAATACTAAATGGTAAAGTCTATCAAGAAGATTGTATTAAGTATATTAGGAGAAAAAGTCTAACCGGTTACTATAATGTTGGGATCGTAGAAGATTATATTAAGTGTATTAGGAGAAAAAGTCTATCGGTTACTATAAGGTTGGGATTGTGTGAAATTTGAAAATATCTTTTGAAGCACTTATATACAACCGTTGTAAATAAGATTTAAATTATAAAATATTAGATCTTATAAACAACTGTAAATATTGATCGCTGTAAATAACACAAAATATATTAAATTTTCTCTTTTATCCAATAAATAACAAGTCTCTTTTAAAACACTTATATCAAACCGTTATAAATAACTTTAAATAATAAAAAGAATTTAGGTAGAGAAACAAACCGTTTTAAATGATGTATTTTATATTACGGCCTTCTTATTAACCGTTGTATATAATGTATTCCAAATTATTTAATACGGTGAAATTGAAAACCATTTTAAAATGTCCGTTCTAAAATACATGCATATCCTTTTTTACTAGTCTCACCCGGAGAATTATGTTGGCGTTCTGGCAATGGGTGGTGAGAATAATCGTAGTGCAATAGATGATAGGGTCTTTCCTTATCAAACCTGTGTTGTGGTTGAACCAACTAAAGACCTTTCGCTGATCATGAGTAGAGTTCGTGGTACTTATTAGCTTCTTTAATTATAGCTTTAACTATTTAATTTAGTTTGTATGTTGTATATTTATCAAGTTTTATTTGTTGCCGGCCAGGTTTCTTCGTAAATGTTGGCGGTGATACACTCTTGGTAACTGCCCTCATGACGGGTTCGTTCCATCTCAATAAAAAACACGAAAACCTTCTTAAAAGGCTGGTTGTGTTTGCTGGAGGGTATGTCTTTTTATCCCCTCATATTAATCAAAGTTTTATTTTATTAGTGTGTTCACTTATATATGTATATATGTATAGTTTCAGTCCTCTTGGTTATATATATATATATATTATATATATATATATATATATATATATATATATATATATATATATATATATATATATGTATGTATGTGTTGTTTCAGTCCTCTTGGTGATGTTGACAATCAGTATACTAAACTTGGAACCAAGTTAAAAGAGAGGGGTGTAGCTGTTGATGTCGTCAACTTTGGTGACCAGCAGGCTGGATATAAGAAGCATCAACTTCTTGTGTTACTTGCTGCTGTGAATAATAATGACAACACTCGCATGCTTGATCTTTGCGGCCACCACCTAAACGGGTCTTCAATCACCCCTCTTGTTGTTGGACAAGGTGAAAGCTGTTTGTATTCAGTTTATTTATTGCAAGGCGAAGACCTCCAAAAGGCCAAGAATCAATGCGATAAGGTCCACGGTGATACCAATGTTGCTATAGGGTATATTTTCCGAAAAATAATAAGAGTTCGTGATGAGCAAAGAAAAAGATATATGGGTAGAAAACTAGAAAGAGAATGGGATATTGGGAAAGATATACCTTTTGATCATGATGACGCGGGAAAGGAAAGATATAGTGATTATAGAGTTGGTGACGAGGGAAGGGAAATATATAGGAGGGTTGGGGATCGTAGAAAACTAAAAAGAGATGATGATGCGGGAAAGGAAATATATTGGGATCGAGGTGATAGCTTTCATGATCTAAAACCTGACGGAGGTAATGATGATACACGGAATCGAAAACGAGAACGAGATGATAGAGGTCATGATGAGGGAAGGGAAAGATATCGGGATCGAGGTGATAGGTATAGCCGAAAAAGAGATTATAGAGGCCGATCATGATGAGGGAAGGCAGGGATGGTAGAATACGAGCAAGGCAGGGATGAAAAATTGTCTGCTGCTGGGATTGTACATGTGTGTCCTGAATTGTTAAAGTAATCATCAGTTAATGTCTGTCCAAAACATTTGAAGTTATGTTTTGTTTTTGGGTTTTGTTTAAACGAATGATTGATCTCGTTTTAAATGCATCGATTTTGAAATTTATACCATGATTAATATCTTAAATGCATAGATTATGAATTTCCAATATATATGAGTTGAGTATTATATATCTTAACTACATTATAATGCATTTAGGCCATTCTTAAAAAGGAAGTCTTAAAAAAATAAGACCAAAAACATTTCTTTAATTGGAAGGATTTCAAACTAACACATACATATGAATAGTAGTTAAGTTAAGTTACATTATGAATTTTGATCTCTTTAATTGTAGGAGCAACTAATCTATACTACTTATAAAACATTTAGCACCTTCTCTCTTCCAATTTTTTAAGATTTCCATGTATAGATTTTAAATAAATACAACTAAGTAAGCTATATGTACAATTAACTTATGCATAAACACCTACACATATTGACTGGTCAACATTTTTAATTAATGTCATATTTAAAACACCCATTTGATAAAAGGTATAATTAATAAAACACAATGTACAAACTATTTGAAGCACAAATACAACTAATAAACACTATTCAACACATACAATTAATACACTATTTAATTCACCCATTCACCAAAATATACAATAATTTAACCACAATGTACAATCTAATAAAGCCACTAAGCCAAGCACTTAAAAATAAAGCCATTAGGCTGCCCGCGGTGGTCAGTCGACCGGTTCGATCGCCGCTGCGCCGATCGAGGAATGAGGGTCGAACTTGGTCGGTCAACTCCAAAATTGACGAAGGGTGATTGTGCTGAAGGAATGAATCATGATTTTGTTTGTGGTATCTTCGGTTAACATGAGATGGAATTATACCAGTGCCTTAACTAAAATTATTTTTATTTGTAAATGAATTGTTTAATAAAAGAATGGCCGTATAACATCACATTGTCATAAAATATAGTCATAGGGTACCCGCCGCCGCATCGCGCGGGTACCCTTCTAGTGTAGGTTAAAAGAGCAAATTTGCCATCTAAAACATCTCAAAAGAGTACGTTATTTTGTCATTAACCAACCTTTATTTTCCACTAAACATTTATCGTTAGTCTATGTTTGCCACTCATCCATTAAGGTCGTCGTTAAGTAGATACGTTTGGGTCCAACTTGGCATGATATACGTAGCATCTTGTCCTATCGAAATGTCTTACACTATGTTCTCAAGTATGATTTTAGAGGGAAATGGAAGTAAATGAAATGGAAGTAAAGAAAATGATGTGAAATGGAAGTAAATGAAATGGAAGTAAAGAAAATAATGGGACCCACTCACTTTCCTTCACTTTCATCCCATATATGGGATGAAAGTTGTGACACAAAAAAACAAAAGGTGACCCTCCCTTTTACTTCCATTTACTTTCATTTACTTCCGACCAAAAACTAGAGAACATGACTTTTTTTTGTTTACTTCCATTGAAAAACTGGAGAACATAGTGTAAATGATGCATGTTGACTAAATTGGCAGTTACATTAATTAGTAGGCTTGATCTTTGGATTTTAAGTTTATAACCCTTTGTTCCTGATTTGAGTTATTTTTAGTTCCGAAGAAATACTTGTGAAAATATTTCCCCGGGTCGTTCTCCCAACGAAGGTTTGACGGCGTTTAAGTCGATTCGGTGTCGTGAAAATGTGAAGTGAATAAGTGAAAGTGAAAGTGATAATTTTGGTATTGTTTATGCTAGAAAATGAAAAATTAAAAGCATTCTACGTTTATCAAATTAAAGCACACAAAAAGAAACGCAAATCCCGGGCTAATCCCGAGACTTAAAAAATTAATAGTGAAAAAAATGCAAAAGTAAAAACCTAAGGGGCCGAAAATGTAATTTATTGAAGTAAGTTTTATAAAGAAAACAAAATTTTATAGACTAAAATTCAAAGTTTAAAACTCAAGGGACTGAAAATGTAATTTAGAAAAATTAACCTATAAAAGAAATGTAAGAAAATTAAAATTTTATAAAAGCTAGGGACTAAAGTGCAAAAACTGAAACTTAATTAAACTAAATAAAAGACAAGGACTAAATTTGCCACAAATCAAACTATTTAATACGAATTAAACTAAAACTACAGGGACCAAAAATGACAAAAACAGAAACGAATTTAATTTCTTTTCTTCTTGTATCAGTCAACAAGCCTTTATCATTAGCTTATAACAAGCTCAAAACTTAACCAAATTTAAAAATAAAAGCTGTTCTAGAAAGCTTATAAAGCAGAGATTACAAATATCCAAAAAGCCCTATCACAAAACATCAATTGCTAGTTCAATTCGAGGCAAATACAGATGAACAAAGTATGAACATGCAGCAGCCATTCATTCAGCAGACGGGGAACAGATTTTGAGTGCAAATTTAGATATTCAGATGTTATCGCCACTACTTGAAATGAAAGATGCTAAAACTATCCTAGGTGAACTACTTAGAAACACGAAATCAAACGATATTAAGCACTTACGATCATTCAAATTGATTAATGAAAGCAGTCACTAAGAACAATTTGCAACAGATTTAAACACAAGTTTGACGAATAAAACGCTATCTATGGTTGACTAAAGTGAGTTTCAACTACTTAGATCTATTAATCTAGTTGAAATTAAGCTATTTAACTGATTTTCTAATAAGCCTACACTACTTAACTACCAGATTATCCCAACTCAGGTCCAAAATAGCAACAAATTACAGCAGTAACACAGATTTAACAAGCCACTTGACTTTTTAATGGAATAACCTACTACTTTTATGCAAGTTTTAATCTAATATTACCCTAAGTGACTGAATTATGCAGATATAACCACAAAACAACAACTACAGCAGCATTAAACAAACAGATCCAAACATCCCTATTGAGACAGAACATTCTAGCAAAATCAGATAGAAACAAATAATCAATGCAACAGTGATCTAAACAAATATAATAACACTAGAAGAACCTAATTCAACCACTACATCCAGCAATGAACAACTACTACTCAAAATTGCAGATCAAGCTTAATTAGGCAGAATGCAACAGAATATCAACAAAGATATGAGATAAGTAAAAGCAGTTATCTAAACTATTATAGATGAACATAAAAGCAGACAAATCAAACAGAAAATCAGAAATAACAATCAACCAAATTACACTACTAAGCAGAATTGAGCAGATTATGTTAAAAGTAAAAGGAGAACTTACAAATCACCACCCTAACTGAAATAGGGTAACATTTGATCCAAAGCCTATCCTTAGATAGGCCCAATTACAATCATTAACCATGAATTTAACACTAGTAAACCCAGAAATCTTCATCATTATCTTCCTTTGACTTTCGTTGACTGAAACCAAAAGTATCTTTACCAGCAGCTATAACAAACTAATTTCACTACCAGCTTGACTGAGCTTATGAAAACTACAACTGAAAGCTTTAAACAGGATTGAAACAATAAATTTGCTGAAAATTTAATGGCAAGAAATTTAAATCAACACTAAACTTTTATTAAAACTAGCATTAAGTACAAAGCTTTTTAAACTGAAATACAGATAAGCTATAGCTATTTTAATAGTAAAAACGACTAAAACTACCACTAATCTACCTACTCCTACTCCTAAGAATCTAACCCCAAAACCGTGAGTGAGGAGTCTCTTTATATAGCCGAGAGGAGGTGAAAGATCTAGTAAGTCCATGCTGGCCATCCGTGTGAGGTTGTGCTTTCTCTGAGCCAATCTAATCCGTCCAATCATTTCCCAATGATTACAATTAATCACAGCCCTAGGATCAGTCCCAATGAGGTGTCACGACCAATTGAATGCTGCCACATCATCTATCCGTGTGCTTCTTAGCTTCTGACACTATCTGACATTCCCTGACACTTCTAGAAGCCCCAATGATTGACTTAATTGCCCTTAATTGCTGTAATTGCATGGGTACAGTAATTAGGGTTCATGTGGTTGGGTAAATATGGGGAAAGGGGTAAAATGAAAGAGGCGGGGTTTGTTTGTGGGTTTTTATATTTTTATTTAACTAAGTTTGACTTGTGGACCGAGTTTAAAGGGTATGGATCGGATCTGGTATTTTGGACCGGGCTTGGATATTTAGTTAAAAGGTGGGTTGGTGGGTTATTATAATGGGTTTGGGTTATTAAGGAATGGGCTGGGTTATTTTGTTTGTGGAATGGATTGGATTATTAAATCCGGATAGGGGTTTTAGATTTAATATGTGTAAAAATGAATAAGGACCATTTGTGTATTTCATGAAACTCAAAGGACCATTTCTGCCATTCTTCAAAAGTAAAATCCAAGGGCCATTCTTGACAAGCTTTGATAATTTGAGGACCTCAGTTGACTATTTGACCATAATTTCCTTCCCCGGCTCCGGCTTTTAACAATCTTCTATTCCCGTGCTCGTTTTCCCGTATTTCTCGTGTCTTTTGTCGATTTTCTTGATATCCGTGCCTGCATATGTAAAAACACAAAAACACAATATATTTGGCATTTTGGTCGGGTTTTTGGTCTTTTTGGGTCCGGTTTTGATCTAGACATGGTATGTGTTTAAGCACATACCAGTTACTTACATTAATTTAAAACTCTTCTTTTGTCTTTTATGGCATAAACAAATATAAAAACCATACGATAAAATCTGACCACTTTGATTAGAATGAATAATTATACATTTTAAACACAATATTGCTTACACGGGGAATTCATATAAAGTCGTCTAATTCTTTTGTCGCAAATTAATGACCATCTCATCGACTATATAATGCAATGTGATTGTAGTTACACGTACAATGTTGTTTTTAAAATTTTATATTGCAAATCGTTTGTTTTTATAATTGTATATGCTTCAAGATTTTTTTGTTAAGAGTTTATGACTAAATTAATGTCTTTTCTATGAAATATCATCTCACTCTACTTGCGCGTGTTTGGGCAACAAAGAGCTCGAGTAAAAGTAAATAAGAACATCAAATAGACATAACATTGAAATTCCAAAGAAAGGAGTGAACGAATGGCAAAGGCTATGTTTGGCGCAGAGCTTTTTGAGGCGACGAGCGGTGAGCATTGAGCTTTTTGATTTTTAGTGTTCGTTTGACATAAGAGCGGTGAACTTTCCTATTTTTTAGGAATGCTCATTTTTCCAATGCTTCTTTAAGAAGCAGTGAGCGGTGAGCAGTAAGCTGTGGCTACTGCTCACAGCTACTTTTGCCAAACATAGCCAAACAAGGGTAGATTACAAAAAATATATATATAAGAATGACAAAATAACTTTTTTTTATATTCAAAATGTAAGAATGGCAAAATAATTTTTTTTATATTCATTTTCTTGTGCATTGCGTATTAGTTTGTTGGTAATTGTATTCATTACCCGCTAGTATAACGAATAATTTATTTGTAGACGTATGTCAAACAATTAATATGTACGTGTTTGCTCTATAATTTAGATGAGTAGTACGTGACATAGTTGACTCTCATGTCCACATATGTTGTCTAACAAATATTAAAAATCCATATGCTCAGCTTTAAGGAACATATATATGTTTGTCTTACATTTTTTAGTTACGTTCACAGTTCCTTTTCAGACACCTACCTGATGTTACAACTTGCAATTACAACAAGAGATTTGCTAAGGGATGCTCACCGGGTATTTTTTAAAGATATAAATAAATGGAAAGTTTGAGTGAAAAATCACATTTAATTTTTGTAATTTAAAAGTTTAATTGATGCTTATTAAATGCATTTTTGATTCAAAATGGAAACTTTGAGTAAAAAAAAGTAAAGTAACTCCCAATACCGTTTTCCACGGGTTATGGGTCCCAATACCGTTACGGTGTATGGGAGAGGTTGAGACGTAGACAGCCTTACCCCTACCTAAGGTAGAGAGGTTGCTTCAGATTCTACCAAAGATAGAAAAGGACCTCCGGCCTTTTGTAGGGAGTGAGGATCGAACCCTGACCTCTCGGTTGAGAGACGAGTGGTTTTCCAACTGATCCAACTCTACTTGTTAAAATGGAAACTTTGAGTGTATTAACTATATATTGAATGCATTTTAAAAGATGCCCGGTAGGCACCCTTAGCAAATCCCCAAACGTTTGCCACCTTCTTATATTATCTGCGAAAGATAAGGATCAAATAAAGGTTGTGAGTTTGTGACAACATATTTTATGTTGTTACTATGTGTACCACAAAATTCATAGAGATATCGTATTCTTAGTTGCTATTGTCATTTCTCGAAGGTGAATATAAGGCTTTGTAAGGCCCTTGGTGAAATGGGACCAGCTCTAAGTGGGCCAGAAAGAAAGGTATTGCTTGGATAAGGGTTAGCTTGCCTAGTTGCTTTAAATCACATTTTTTTTTTTTTTTTTTTTTTATTTTATTATTATTAATTATTTTTTTCATTTATAACGACCACGCCACCCCAACAAAAGGAGAATACGAAACAAAAAGTGATAAAAAAAAAATGTCTTACACTGCTAATAGAGGGAGGAGAAGGCGGGTCAGGAAGGGCATGCATAACAACACCCTAACAAATATTATACTCCTATAGATTAGTCGGGTGTTATAAAATTATGGGATTTATTTGCACACTTTAAGTATTGATTATGACATTACAATCTATGCATTAAATACTTGTATAATATTGATATTATGCTTCAACTGATGATACATTATAAGGTGCAAACAAAAAATCATAATGTGCAAATCATCTCTCTAAAACTACATGATAATTTGAAATTTCATATTCATTTTTATATACTAGAAACATGAAATTTATATTTTTTTTTACAATGAAAATCATTTATTATTTATGGGGAATTGCATATATATCCCTTCAAAGATGAATAATTGCATATATATCACTTTTGATTTTTTTATCAGTTTATGTTCTATTTTTCTTGTCAAACCTAAAATTATCTAGTTCTGAACTTGTTGTTTGTAGTTTTATAAAAAATAATAATAATAAATAAATAAATAAAGAAGAACTAGAATCACTTTTGGTGTGTATGGATATCTTAGCCCTGTTTTTTTACGTGAAATATATTTTTTTTTTTTTTTTTAATGAGATGTACACAACTAAACTGAAATATCCGTGGCTATTTCCAACACTTTCTTTAACCAATGAATATGCATAGTGAGTGTTGAATCTGAATATCTCTTGTAAAAACATCATAAACCGAAATAATAGACATCTGATAATTGTTACTGTCTAATTTTCTAATGTATATCTGAAATATACAAATCATTGAAAGATTGTTACATTGTTACTTCATACACATGTTGTCGTATCTTAGTAGCTAAAGCAACATGATTAACATCAATTACACACATACATACATAATCATTTGATAAGTATTTGTTTCCAAACATATTTTCGGATAATTAAAGTCTTAACTAATTCTTATAAAATAAAAATACTACTAGTATAAATTTATAAACAAGCATCCACAATGCAACACCTAGTAATCATTATGACTTATTTTAAGTCGTTTTTAGTTTCTAGATTAACTACATTTATGATACACAGAAAATAAGAACATACAAAATCATAAAATACAAAAACCTATAAAACAATTATTTATTTAAGTTATCATGGTATCTTTTAAAATACTTCTATGGATAACTTAGTCATTGAAAATTTAGTTAATCTAAATTTAAAGATTGGAATTCATACTTGTTTTAAGTAAACAACATCACCAACTAATTTGGTGATGTGTAATTTGGTAATTTAGTGTTATCATAAATTTGTTATCACATTGCATTTGACAAGCAAGTTTGAAATGATAACAAGGATATCTAATAAGCAGTAACTTACTAATCATTGAAATAATATTGATTATGACAACCTCACATTTAAGGATAACTTAGAATTCTTAGGAGGTTGAGTGCAAGAGAAATAATGCTACTGTACATCTTTTCGAATACAACATATCACATCTTATCTGGCTTTATGCAAGTGCGGAGCTAGAAAAATTTCCGTGGGAGGGCTGAAACAAATTTTTTTGGGGGAAATACATTAAATGGGAGGGCCGAAATAATTTTTTTCTTCCCAGAAATACACATGAAATCGCAAATAAATACACTAACGGGCTTATACCTAGGAGGCCGGGACCCTCCCCGGTCCTCACATAGCTCCGCCCCTGGCTGTATGATTCGCTCTAATATCATACAAGCAAAGGCGGAGACAGAGTGGGCACGTGTATCCCTATAGAAAAAGATTGTAGTGTAAATTTTTTAAAATATCTGATTATTTTCGTAATTTGTCCTTTTTACGAACCGATTTGTAGTATAGTTTCTAAAAGTTATCAAAGTTTGCCCTATCGGCCATATTTTCTGACTCCGCCCCTGCATACGAGTCATGTCTTACGTTGTATACCTGTATGCACTCAGTGTTTTCGGTTATCAACATTTTACGAGAATAGTGGTAACAAACACAAATAGAGAACGTTGGAGGTTGAAGCAACCTAAGTACCTAACCATTATGTGTGCATCATAGCATGGGTCTGTAACCAAATGGGCCTAAACACATGACAAAAACTTCACAACCCAACTAACTTAAGTGCATAGGTGTCTTTGGTTTGTTGTATGGTTCAACCAACACCTTCACTAACTAATTCTTTACCAAGAAAAAAAAAAAAAAAAAAAAGACTTTGAAGCAACTGCTTTTGAAATCATATCAAATAAATTTATGCTAAATTAAATGATTTTCATATTATCAATACACAATTTTCAACATTTGAACAAACACTGCATACTTTGTTATTGCTTTCACATTACAAAAGACTATAAAGGTATGAACATATGTATATAGTTATATACTATTTGGTGGCTATGTTATAAGAAACCCGATTATTTAAGAAAATGATCTTTACTACTATATAGTAAGCTGTTAAGCCAAACTCGATATCTCAACATCTATGACGTTACTTCAATATATTGTACCAAAATAAGGGTCGTGCACTCGTGTTGCTACATATTTCCGTTTTTTCTATCTTGATTGCGACGTACATCGTAGGATTACAAGAATTTTAATTTATCTGAAAAACGACGTTTGGTTGGTTAGTTAAAAACGTTTGATGACATGGCAAATGATGATTATTATGATAATGCAATTGGAGGTTAGTGTAGTATTAAGTTTTAACTAAATTTGTTAAAAGCCTTAATCAATTAGTTGAACCTGCTACAAAGTGGTTCATAAGTCAAATAGTTGTCCTTCCTATTTTTAGGATAAAGATTTTTAGAAGAAAAAAAACACATCTTGAGAAATGCTAAATGCAAATCTAAAATACCAAAATAAAAATTTTAATTAAAAAAAAAAAAAAAAAAAAAAAAAAAAAAAAAAAAAAAAAATACATTGTGTTATATGTACAAAAAATTCCCTTGCAAAAGATAATTATTTATATTCATGTAAACAAAAATTCAAAATCATAAATGGTTTTTTTTAGAGTAAGAAATTAATTCATATAATTACTTTAAAAATGGTTAAATGGGTAAAACATGATAACGAAAGACAAACAAAATAAACCTAATCCTTTTTAAATTACAAACATTACTTAATTAAATGTGACTTCGACTACGATATAATTTGACTTATAGTCTTTAACGTATGACAACAAAGACAATAGTGTCATCGTTTCTAACATAATTTATAGTCACATAGAAAACGACTGGAAACTTAAGCCATCTAATTTGGATGCTAATCTTAATATCCATATATTGAAACTAAAAGATCGATTTTATAATACAGAATAGAACCCTTTTTTTCTTTCTGTTTTGTGACTCTTTTTTTTTTTTTTTTTTTTTGAAAATTAGAAGAGAAAAAAGAAATGCAAAATGATTTGTTTGGAAGCAAGTTGCTATAGGTTTAAATGCTTGAAAATTCAAGGCCAAAGAGATGAGACCACTTGTATTTTTGTGTGAATATTATAGCCAACTTTTTTTTTTTTTTGAATGACAACTTTTTTTTAACTAAACGTGCACAATAATAATCTAAAATTTAACTAAACATACACAATAATAGATAAATAAAAGACTTTAATTAACTATGCATTCAATATCAAAAATATCAAACACTTTCATTTGTCTTTCAACATTTATGTTTGTACTCATTGTATAGCTGTTTTATTTCCTTTTTATTATTTTTGTAATACTCAACTTTTATCATAAGTATTAAAATTGATAGTGCCATGACATTTATGGTAGTACAAAGCTTATACGTATACTTTCTAAAAGAATTATTAGTAGTTTACATAAAGATATCCTCTTTCAAGTTTTTATAAATATAAATCAATTTTTAACACAATGACTTTTACAAAAAAAACTATATATAATTAGCCAAAGCAATATCTTCAACTAGAAATGTTTATTTATTTATAAAGTTATTTTACAACTATGGTTCCCTACAATAAATAAAGAGTAAATTACATGGTTGGTCCCTGTGGTTTGTCCAAAATAATAACTTTAGTCCCTCGAAGTTTAAAGTTGCATGGTTGGTCCCTAAGTAGGTAAACAAATAACACCACAGGTCCCTTGGTTAAACTGGTGTTAACTAGGTTAGTTAAAATTTACAGGTTAGCCCCCTTTGGTTAAATAGCGCTGCATCGTTAATCCTTTTACTTAACGGCCGTTTGCAAGGCTTACACAAATGGTCCTTGAGTCCGTTTTTCTTCCGTTTTCATACGTTTTCGTCCGTTTTTCTTACGTTTTTTCCGTTTTTTGTCCGTTTTTTCTTACGTTTTTCTTACGTTTTTGCCCGTTTTTTTACGTTTTTGTCCGTTTTTTTTACGTTTTGTCCGTTTTCTTACGTTTTTGTCCGTTTTTCTTATGTTTTTTACGTTTTTGTCTGTTTTTTCTTACGTTTTGTCCGTTTTTCTTACGTTTTTGTCCGTTTTTCTTATGTTTTTTACGTTTTTGTCCGTTTTTCTTACGTTTTGTCCGTTTTTCTACGTTTTGTCCGTTTTCTTACGTTTTTTCCGTTTTTGTCCGTTTTTCTTACGTTTTTGTCCGTTTTTCTTACGTTTTTGTCCGTTTTTCTTACGTTTTTTCCGTTTTTGTCCGTTTTTCTTACGTTTTTTCTCTATTTGTCCGTTTTTCTTTCGTTTTTGTCCGTTTTTCTTACGTTTTGTCCGTTTTTCTTACGTTTTGTCCGTTTTTCTTACGTTTTTGTCCGTTTTTCTTATGTTTTTTTACGTTTTTGTCCGTTTTTCTTACGATTTTTCTGTATTTGTCCGTTTTTCTTACGTTTTTTTCCGTTTTCATACGTTTTTGTCCGTTTTTCTTACTGTTTTTTCTGTATTTGTCCGTTTTTCTTACATTTTGTCCGTTTTTCTTACGTTTTTGTCCGTTTTCTTACGTTTTTGTCCGTTTTTCTTATGTTTTTTTACGTTTTTGTCCGTTTTTCTTACATTTTTTTCCGTTTTTGTCCATTTTTCTTACGTTTTTTTTCTGTATTTGTCCGTTTTTCTTACGTTTTTTCCGTTTTTGTCCGTTTTTCTTACGTTTTTGTCCGTTTTTCTTACGTTTTTGTCCGTTTTCATACGTTTTTGTCCGTTTTTCTTACGTTTTTTTTCTGTATTTGTCCGTTTTTTCTTACGTTTTGTCCGTTTTTCTTACGTTTTTGTCCGTTTTTCTTATGTTTTTTTTATGTTTTTGTCCGTTTTTCTTACGTTTTTTCCGTTTTCATACGTTTTTGTCCGTTTTTCTTACGTTTTTTCTGTATTTGTCCATTTTTCTTACGTTTTTTCCGTTTTTGTCCGTTTTTCATACGTTTTTATCCGTTTTTCTTACGTTTTTTTTCTGTATTTGTCCGTTTTTTTTTTAAAATAAAAAAATTCAAAATAATAAAAAAAAATTTGTCCGAATTTTTTTAAAAAAATAAAAAAATTCAAAATTTTTTTTGTCCGAATACTTAAAAAAAATTCAAAATTTTTTTTTTGTCCGAATTTAAAGAAAAAAAATAAAAAATTAAAAATTTTTTTTGTCCGAATTTAAAGAAAAAAAAATAAAAAAATAAAAAATTCAAAACATAAGAAAAACGGACAAAAAACGTAAAAAAACACAGAAAAACGGACAAAAACGTAAGAAAAACGGACAAAACGTAAGAAAAACGGACAAAAACGTAAGAAAAACGGACAAAACGTAAGAAAAACGGACAAAAACGTAAGAAAAAACGGACAAAAACGGAAAAAACGTAAGAAAAACGGACAAAAACGTAAGAAAAACGGACAAAAACGTAAGAAAACGGAAAAACGGAAAAAACGTAAGAAAAACGGACAAAACGTAAGAAAAACGGACAAAAACGTAAAAAAAAAAAGGACAAAAACGTAAGAAAAACGGACAAAAACGTAAGAAAAACGGACAAAACGTAAAAAAAACGGACAAAAACGTAAGAAAAAACGGACAAAAAGTAAGAAAAAGGACAAAAACGTAAAAAACGGACAAAAACGTAAAGAAAAAACGGACAAAAAAGTAAGAAAAACGGACAAAAACGGAAAAAACGTAAGAAAACGGACAAAACGTAAGAAAAACGGACAAAAACGTAAAAAACATAAGAAAAAAGGACAAAAACGTAAGAAAAACGGACAAAACGTAAGAAAAAACGGACAAAAACGTAAGAAAAACGGACAAAACGTAAGAAAAACGGACAAAACGTAAAAAAAACGGACAAAAACGTATAGAAAAACGGACAAAAACGTAAAAAAACGGACAAAAACGAACGTAAGAAAACGGAAAAAAAAAAACATAAGAAAAAACGGACAAAAACGGAAAAAAAAACAAAAAAAAAAAAGTAAGGAAAACGGACAAAACGTAAGAAAAACGGACAAAAACGTAAAAAAACATAAGAAAAACGGACAAAAACGTAAGAAAACGGACAAAACGTAATAAAAACGGACAAAAACGTAAAAAACATAAGAAAAACGGACAAAAACGTAAGAAAAACGGACAAAACGTAAGAAAAACAGACAAAAACGTAAGAAAACGGACAAAACGTAAGAAAAAACGGACAAAAACGTAAAAAACGGGCAAAAACGTAAGAAAAACGGACAAAAACGGAAAAAACGTAAGAAAAACGGACGAAAACGTAATGAAAAACGGAAGAAAAAACGGACTCAAGGACCATTTGTGTAAGCCTTGCAAACGGCCGTTAAGTAAAAGGATTAACGATGCAGCGCTATTTAACCAAAGGGGACTAACCCATAAATTTTAACTAACCTAGTTAACACCAGTTTAACCAAGGGACCTGTGGTGTTATTTGTTTACCTACTTAGGGACCAACCATGCAACTTTAAACTTCGAGGGACTAAAGTTGTTATTTTGGACAAACCACAGGGACCAACCATGTAATTTACTCATAAATAAAGTAGGGACATATCTTTGTTATGTTATGGAGTATATATGTGGCTTTCTCATCCAAATTTCGAGGATAATGATTGAATAAATTTGGATATAATCCTACGTTGCATGAAAGCAAATTCAATATCGAGTCGAGTTATTTTAGAAACCAAACATTCCTCACATACCAAGGGACTCATCCCCACCATCCATCTAAAAAGAAATCAATGGTTGAGATTAAAAGCATTTAATATTTCACCCATTTTTTATAATTTAAATATCTCTTAAACCGTTAATCGTTAAGCGAAAATAATTACACCATCGCGACAAGCATTTAATTATCTTTCTATAGACGGGCATTTTGATATACTTTCGACAAAAAAAAAAAAATCATTTTTTTCACGTTTTTTTTCGTAGCCGAAAAAATCATATATGATATGTAATATCATATATGATATATCATATATGATATATCATATATATCATATATGATATATCATATATATCATATATGATTTTTTCGGCCACGAAAAAAAACGTAAAAAAATGAAAAAAAAAAATTGTCGAAAATATATCAAATTGCCTATCTATAGAAAGATAATTAAATGCTCGTCGTAACGGCATATTTTTTTTCGCTTAACGATTAACGGTTTGAAAGATATTAATATTTGAAAAAAAAGGATGAAAGTGGGTTTTTTAAATTGTTGGGATTAATCTCATCCATTAGATCAAATAAAGATGGAGGGTGGAGATTAGTCCCTTGGTATGTAAAAAAAGTTTGGTCCTCAAATGATCTTAAATCATTCAATATCTATCACTTCGAACCTTCCTACTTTATAAGTATGCATATATTTTACAATTCTTTTGTACGATTTTAAAACAAACAATGACTCATATAATGTGGAATTTAGTGTAACGAATTAGAGATTGATGTGTTGGGTTTATTTGTACAAGAAAAAATGGACGTGTAAGCACATTAAATGAACGAGATACGTGCGGTTCAAGTAATATAGTATCGTTCTAGTGGATTATAACAACATCATGTCTAGTTGGTTGTGCTACATGGACCTTTTAAAACAAAAAGAAAAGATATGTTCTTTTAATTTTTTGTTTTTACTCATAAAATACTGACAATTGAAAGAATTGACGATTTGAATGTAGAGAGATAATGAGTGAAAAATGAAACATATTAGACTCATGTTTGAGGATGATGAATCACTTCGTGTCGACCTGTTGCCAATAAACTTTCCGGCCTCATATGAGAATGGAAAACTGGAGCATTTTCTGCATCGGTGGATGAAGAATCGCGAACATAAGAATTTCTGGTTGACCATGTTCCCAGAAAAAAGATACTTTCAAGAAACGACGAACATGACTGAAAACGTAGGAGGATAAGTAGGCGCATAAATTAAAAGGATATAACAAAACTCTAAGGGTATGTTTGGTAAAAGTAGCAGTGAGCGGTGAGCAGTAGCCACAGCTCACAGCCCATCGCTCGCAGCTTCTTAAAGAAGCATTGAAAAAATAAGCATTCCTAAAAAATCGCAAAGCTCACCGCTCTTTTGCCAAACGAACAATAAAAATCAAAAAGCTTACTGCTCACCGCTCATCGCCCCAAAAAGCTTCAAAAAGCTCCGCGCTAAACATAGCCTAAAACAAATGTTAAAGCATGTTTGCTATAAACGCAAAAGCAAATTAACTACATTTAGTGATATGCAAAAATTGCCATATGAAAATATTAAAATCCAATTAATATGATAATGGATATAGCTAGTTGATTAGGACTTATTGGACTTTTTTGCTACTTGCTTTTTACCAATAATAAACGCTAGTATTAATAGATCTTAAAACAAACTAACATATCCAAATGTTTTGATATTAAGTAATATTCATAAATAATATGCATTACTGCAAGATGTGTTTTTTGGTGGAACATTTTACCTATTGTAATACCCGAAATTCTAAAACGTGCAAAAAGACCAATTTACCCCTATAACTAAAAATTTGAGAAATAAGTATTTAAAAATTCCAAACTCATGCGCGAACCATCCAAATAAATCAATATCGACAGGTAACATTTCATGGGACTTTTCCTAAATAAAAACTTGATAATAAAATTTATTAGGGCCGATTGAATATTTAATTTCTATATAAATATGAATTCCTTATATAATCTAAAGTATAAGATAAATAAAAAATGAAGATAATATCAAATCTCCATCAAGAATCAATTTGTTCTATCCTCCAACAATCTTTGCCGAGATTTGTGACTTTCCAAAATTTCTTCACACGTTTTCCCTTATTTTATATGGCATCCCCATAATTTTCTTCACCTTAAAACCTAAAACGCATAACAAAATTCGTAAGCCTCCATATCACCACCAAAAATTCGTGCAACAATTTTCCTAAATCATACACGATCCCTAGAAGATTAGAAAAAAAAAATAGCGGAAGAATTCTTGAAGGCCCGGTTCGATCGATAGAATCGTTTTGTCGAGTGTGCTCCAACCGAGAGGTATAGTTCCTATAGCTTGTTTTGATCGTTCTAAAAATCATGCAACATTTCTCTTACACTCTTTGTCATGTTTATGACTCAAGAAAAATAGGTTCTCGATTGTAAAGGCCCGTTCGAATTATTGTCGAGTTTTTCTCCATTTATCTCCATACGCAAGGTATAATTCGTATCAATTCATACGTACCATATAAAATTCGTATTCCATTTTTTTTTCCTAAGCTTCTCATAACCTAAGTGACCTGTGAAAAAAATGATTCGAAGGTTTCTTGATCGATTTGGTGTTCGTTGGGAATTATTGAGGTCGAGCGACTCAAACCGAAGGTTGTGAATTGTTTCTCCTCATCCAATCGTCCAAAGCTCCATTTGGTATTTTTCCCTCGACCTTTACATCCTATTAGACCTGTATAAAATACTAAAAATGAACCATGCATGAGATCTAAGTCAAGCGAATTATAAAACCCAAAAAAAAAAAAAAAAAAAAAAAAAAAAAAAAAAAAAAAAAAAAAAAACCGTGTATAATCTCTAATTAAATCATGCGATTTTCTGGGCTGCATTTACGTTCAGTATTATGTTATAAGATCGGGAAAAATATTAGAATGATTTATCATGGCCTATACGAATTATAAATGAATTTATTTGTTAATCGGGTTTTGTTAAAAACGTGTAGAAACAAGGAGCAAATTCATACGATCTGAAAAAGGGGAATTAGGGTTGGTTCTTGTGATTATTAATGATGTTAAATGATGATGTTATGATTAAAAATGGGTTAGATGTGTTAGGGTTAAGATTGGTATTTTTAAAAGGGTGTTCGATTGGTATTAAAATGTTTTGGGTGTGTTTTGTAACTTTTGAAACTCATGGGTTATTTTTAAAATATTATTTAGGTCTGGTAAAATGTGGGAAAAATATAACTTGAGGGTCCTATGTGTAAATATTGCAAGATAATGAATTAATGGTGATTAAAGGGTATAATTTGTAATTAATTAAACTAGAGGGATTAAAGTGTAAATTCTGGAAAGTCGAAGTTATTCTGGGTAAATCATGATATTAAAAGTGATTTGGGTAAATTTGAGTATTTATGGGCTTAATATGTAATTAATATAGAACTATGATTTAAATTATAAGTTTTGTAAACTTAAGGGACTAAATGTGAAATTTCTGAAACTTGAGGGGCTGGATTCGTACAATAAGTAATTATGATGTCATATTCTGTATTTTGATAAAATATGAGGCTTGTTTGATAATTATGGATAAGATAAGGTTTTAAAGTGTAAAATTATGAATTAAGAGGTTTAAATGGAAATTTTGTAAACTAAGGGGTATAAAATGTAATTTTGGCAAACTTGAAGTATTGAAGATGTACATTCTGAATAAATGAAGGATTAAAATGAATGAATGTGATAATTACATATTTGACCTTTAACTTTGGAAGAATTACATTTGAAACCCTAAAGTATGGAAACTTGCCAAATAAGGAAAACTGCCTAAAATAGAAAGTTACTTGATTTGGAAAGTGGGATCTTTAGTAATTCTGTCTTGACTCCTCTAGGTGTGAAGAGGGAGTGATCCATTGTCTGTCATTGATCATCCTTTGATTCGGGTGCTAAGGTACAGATATTCTGCCCTTTTTCAGTAAGGGTGTCCTCTTGCTTATTTCATTCAGTATCTATGATTCATCTTAGTATTTCTCTGAGTCGTTGTTATATCGTCTCATACTCTGATTGGTTCTTCATTATGCATATCAGTTGGTTATGATCTGAGCCTTTTATATGGGGCTTTCCTATTTGAATCTATGCCTTTGTTATGTTTTCCCTAATTCATGAACCTTGCTTTATTTCTTTGATACATGATATGATCTGTTCATCACCCTGTAATGTGAATATTTATGACCCTGGAATATTTTGAAGGTTCATGGGATTTTATAACTAAATGTAAAAAAAAAAAAAAAAAAAAAAAAAAAAAAAAAAAAAAAAAAACTCTTCTTAATTACATGTGAAAATGTTTTGAAAACTTTCTTTAAAGGACCTACTTTATGAAGACTGTTTTAAGGTTTACTTTCATGAAAGCTATTGTAAGAGATTACTTTTTGAACTATGATAGGAACTTTTAATATAAACCTTTAAATTGAACCTTGTTATGAACCTTGAAACAAATTGATATGAACCTTCTGATTTCGGACTCCCTGATACTTGACCCTTCTGACATTGGACCTTTTGATATTGAACCTACTTTCTGATTCCTGATTTATTGCTATGTTTCCTTGTTCTGTGAACCTTGCTTGCTTCTTTCATGATATTATGAGCTTTTGGCATGATCTTTCTGATACATGATTTTTCTGGTATATGATCTTTTGATATTAAACCTGTCTGATATTGAACATTTCTGATATTGACCTACTGGTATGACCTTTCTGATATGAATCTCTGATATGAACCTCTGATATGAACTTCTGATATTTTGAAATGGAAATTGACTTATGCAACTAACTTAAATACTTGATACCTTGCTATAAACTTAACTTGAACCCTGATTCACTTGATATGAACCATTCGACTTGAACCTTTATTTGAACTCTTGTTCTGATCCTTTGTTCTGAACCTTGTCTTGAACTCTTATATAAAACATGACCTGGACTACCTGACCTTTAAATACTTGAACCTAACACTTAATACTTGAACCTGACACCTGAATACTTGACACCTGATACTTGAATCCGACACCTGATACACGATACTGATTCTGATACATGATACTGATTTCTGATACATGATACTGAATCCTGATACATGATATCTGATACACGTTACTGATCTCTGATACATGATACCTGACCCTGACCCACAGTTTGATACTACGAGCCATAACTAGGCATGAGGGTTTCATGTCCATGTCATTGATGCACCGATGGCATGACTCTAGGGCAGGAGAGTGATGACCTGTTCCGTCCCTGACTGTATTTTATCTGGTGTGTTGAGGAGTTTCTGGCCACCGGGGGCGCATGGATGCATCCTAGAACTGTTACTGTTACTGATTACTGATTTCTGTATTACTGGTGACTGATGGTGTGTGCGATACACGTCTTTCACATACTGGGAGCTGATCACTCCATTTACTGATTGAGGACTCCCCTCATAATTACTGACTACTGAGAGGTCTCCCCTCTACATGATTATACTGATACTGTTACTGTTACTGTTACTGTTACTGTTTCTGGGCTCGTAGAGGATTTCTGTTACCCTGCACCTTGTGACCTTATAACTTTACTCACCATTATTATTACTGTCACCCTGTAACCTGATATATGACTTAACACTTGACTTGACTGGATCTGACCTGGTATATGGTAGAATTACGGATTACATTTTATACTATTTCTGCAACTAGTTTTAATCATGTTATATCTGTATAACCTTTACTTTCCATTACTGTTACTACTACCCTATCGTATGATTCATGACTTAATACTGAACTTGACATGATTTGACTTGGGTTTGTGTGGGTTACGGTTTCCTTTTCACCTACCTTCTGTAACTAGTTCTAATCCTGTTATATCTGTATAGTCTTCATGTTCCTGTTCTTGACTATCGTGATACCTGGTACTCGTTCATTTACTTCACTACTTTACCGTTACAGCTTGTTATCGTTATATCTGTTCACTAGGCTTTTTAAGCTCAACCGCACGTTTTCTTTTCGTGTGCGGCAGGTTATAAGCAGGACGACGGGTTTGGGTATGAGTGAAGAGACTTTTGGACTTAGAAGACCTTGATAGTTATTCTGAAGTAGAAGTCATTAGAAGGATTGCATTTGCAGACTTAGTATTTAGTTTAGTTTCATTCTTAACCTTATAATGTTAGTATCTCATTTGTAACCTTTGATATTTTATTGTATTACTATTGAAGTATGCTTTGTTTAATCTGATATGAAACCATTAACGTGACATCTTTACCCTTGCCGGGTTGGGGTGTTACAATTATGGTATCAGAGCGACAGGCTGCGATTTCGTAATACATTTACCCTTGACCTGTGTAAGTTTGGACCACTAAGTTTCCACTGTAGGCGCTCATAAGATGACCTGTAAGAATTGCTCTATGATTTTCCCTATAGGAGCTTAAGCTCTGACCGGTGAGGAATGGGTAGACTATAAGGCATTTGTTTAAGTATCTTGCTTCCGCAATACTCTGATTCGTGCCTTACTTTTGGTTTAAGCCTGTTGAATCCCTCTTGGAGATTGAAAGCTTATGCCTTACACCTAAGATTTAAAACCTAATTAAGTTTTGAAACATTGAGACTTGCATAGAAAATTCCTGACACTATTTGATCCTTATCTTCGGATTCTGACTCTGACCTCTGATCCTTTGTTTAACATTTTGATGCCCTTTGGGAAAATCTGAGAATCTCCATAGCGATGACGTACTCGATACATTCTGTTGTTTGTCTCTTGCTTTTGATAAGCATCTGTGAATTTTCTGACGCTATTTGACCTCTGAGACTGTAGAAGTGCTAGGTGGATGAAGATAGATTGTTTTGCTTACGACTCGAGATAAAGTATGATCATCATGAAGGCATATTTATGTGGTGCTGGTATTATTAACGTGATAATACTTACACCATATAACGTGCCCTCATTGTGGCCATAGGATGTCTTGGGAAGTACCTAAGAAGCTTAGAACTTGATCTCCATTGGAATATCCGCGATTAGCGAGACTTTAGGTTCATCCTACCTGTTCATTTACTCTGCCTTCGTTCATTAGAAATCTGGATAAGTTTGAACTATCGTTTTGCATTCTGTTTACCTCAATTATGAATCTTGGACTCCTGTAGAGCTCTCTACTGTTGATACAGTTAATTTGATCTAAAATCATGTTCACATTTCCTTATAAGCAATCCTTCTGAAAGGACCTCCCCAGGCGTGAAACTGCTCGTGATGATCTTTTGCGTTTTGCTACGACTCCGCGACTTCAAATTTCGAGGACGAAATTTTTTATTTAAGAGGGGAAGAATTGTAATACCCGAAATTCTAAAACGTGCAAAAAGACCATTTTACCCCTATAACTAAAAATTTGAGAAATAAGTATTTAAAAATTCCAAACTCATGCGCGAACCATCCAAATAAATCAATATCGACAGGTAACATTTCATGGGACTTTTCCTAAATAAAAACTTGATAATAAAATTTATTAGGGCCGATTGAATATTTAATTTCTATATAAATATGAATTCCTTATATAATCTAAAGTATAAGATAAATAAAAAAATGAAGATAATATCAAATCTCCGTCAAGAATCAATTTGTTTTATCCTCCAACAATCTTTGCCGAGATTTGTGACTTTCCAAAATTTCTTCACACGTTTTCCCTTATTTTATATGGCATCCCCATAATTTTCTTCACCTTAAAACCTAAAACGTATAACAAAATTCGTAAGCCTCCATATCACCACCAAAAATTCGTGCAACAATTTTCCTAAATCATACACGATCCCTAGAAGATTAGAAAAAAAAATAGCGGAAGAATTCTTGAAGGCCCGGTTCGATCGATAGAATCGTTTTGTCGAGTGTGCTCCAACCGAGAGGTATAGTTCCTATAGCTTGTTTTGATCGTTCTAAAAATCATGCAACATTTCTCTTACACTCTTTGTCATGTTTATGACTCAAGAAAAATAGGTTCTCGATTGTAGAGGCCCGTTCGAATTATTGTCGAGTTTTTCTCCATTTATCTCTATACGCAAGGTATAATTCGTATCAATTCATACGTACCATATAAAATTCGTATTCCATTTTTTTTCCTAAGCTTCTCATAACCTAAGTGACCTGTGAAAAAAATGATTCGAAGGTTTCTTGATCGATTTGGTGTTCGTTGGGAATTATTGAGGTCGAGCGACTCAAATCGAAGGTTGTGAATTGTTTCTCCTCATCCAATCGTCCAAAGCTCCATTTGGTATTTTTCCCTCGACCTTTACATCCTATTAGACCTGTATAAAATACTAAAAATGAACCATGCATGAGATCTAAGTCAAGCGAATTATAAAACCCAAAAAAAAAAAAAAAAAAAAAAAAAAACCGTGTATAATCTCTAATTAAATCATGCGATTTTCTGGGCTGCATGAACAATTTATTTACATTCAGTATTATGTTATAAGATCGGGAAAAATATTAGAATGACTTATCATGGCCTATACGAATTATAAATGAATTTATTTGTTAATCGGGTTTTGTTAAAAACGTGTAGAAACAAGGAGCAAATTCATACGATCTGAAAAAGGGGAATTAGGGTTGGTTCTTGTGATTATTAATGATGTTAAATGATGATGTTATGATTAAAAATGGCTTAGATGTGTTAGGGTTAAGATTGGTATTTTTAAAAGGGTGTTCGATTGGTATTAAAATGTTTTGGGTGTGTTTTGTAACTTTTGAAACTCATGGGTTATTTTTAAAATATTATTTAGGTCTGGTAAAATGTGGGAAAAATATAACTTGAGGGTCCTATGTGTAAATATTGCAAGATAATGAATTAATGGTGATTAAAGGGTATAATTTGTAATTAATTAAACTAGAGGGATTAAAGTGTAAATTCTGGAAAGTCGAAGTTATTCTGGGTAAATTATGATATTAAAAGTGATTTGGGTAAATTTGAGTATTTATGGGCTTAATATGTAATTAATATAGAACTATGATTTAAATTATAAGTTTTGTAAACTTAAGGGACTAAATGTGAAATTTCTGAAACTTGAGGGGCTGGATTCGTACAATAAGTAATTATGATGTCATATTCTGTATTTTGATAAAATATTAGGCTTGTTTGATAATTATGGATAAGATAAGGTTTTAAAGTGTAAAATTATGAATTAAGAGGTTTAAATGGAAATTTTGTAAACTAAGGGGTATAAAATGTAATTTTGGAAAACTTGAAGTATTGAAGATGTACATTCTGAATAAATGAAGGATTAAAATGAATGAATGTGATAATTACATATTTGACCTTTAACTTTGGAAGAATTACATTTGAAACCCTAAAGTATGGAAACTTGCCAAATAAAGAAAACTGCCTAAAATAGAAAGTTACTTGATTTGGAAAGTGGGATCTTTAGTAATTCTGTCTTGACTCCTCTAGGTGTGAAGAGGGAGTGATCCATTGTCTGTCATTGATCATCCTTTGATTCGGGTGCTAAGGTACAGATATTCTGCCCTTTTTCAGTAAGGGTGTCCTCTTGCTTATTTCATTCAGTATCTATGATTCATCTTAGTATTTCTCTGAGTCGTTGTTATATCGTCTCATACTCTGATTGGTTCTTCATTATGCATATCAGTTGGTTATGATCTGAGCCTTTTATATGGGGCTTTCCTATTTGAATCTATGCCTTTGTTATGTTTTCCATAATTCATGAACCTTGCTTTATTTCTTTGATACATGATATGACCTGTCCATCACCCTGTATTGTGAATATTTATGACCCTGGAATATTTTGAAGGTTCATGGGATTTTATAACTAAATGTAAAAAAAAAAAAAAAAAAAAAAAAAAAAAAACTCTTCTTAATTACATGTGAAAATGTTTTGAAAACTTTCTTTAAAGGACCTACTTTATGAAGACTGTTTTAAGGTTTACTTTCATGAAAGCTATTGTAAGAGATTACTTTTTGAACTATGATAGGAACTTTTAATATAAACCTTTAAATTGAACCTTGTTATGAACCTTGAAACAAATTGATATGAACCTTCTGATTTCGGACTCCCTGATACTTGACCCTTCTGACATTGGACCTTTTGATATTGAACCTACTTTCTGATTCCTGATTTATTGCTATGTTTCCTTGTTCTGTGAACCTTGCTTGCTTCTTTCATGATATTATGAGCTTTTGGCATGATCTTTCTGATACATGATCTTTCTGGTATATGATCTTTTGATATTAAACCTGTCTGATATTGAACATTTCTGATATTGACCTACTGGTATGACCTTTCTGATATGAATCTCTGATATGAACCTCTGATATGAACTTCTGATATTTTGAAATGGAAATTGACTTATGCAACTAACTTAAATACTTGATACCTTGCTATAAACTTAACTTGAACCCTGATTCACTTGATATGAACCATTCGACTTGAACCTTTATTTGAACTCTTGTTCTGATCCTTTGTTCTGAACCTTGTCTTGAACTCTTATATAAAACATGACCTGGACTACCTGACCTTTAAATACTTGAACCTAACACTTAATACTTGAACCTGACACCTGAATACTTGACACCTGATACTTGAATCCGACACCTGATACACGATACTGATTCTGATACATGATACTGATTTCTGATACATGATACTGATTCCTGATACATGATATCTGATACACGTTACTGATCTCCGATACATGATACCTGACCCTGACCCACAGTTTGATACTACGAGCCATAACTAGGCATGAGGGTTTCATGTCCATGTCATTGATGCACCGATGGCATGACTCTAGGGCAGGAGAGTGATGACCTGTTCCGTCCCTGACTGTATTTTATCTGGTGTGTTGGGAGGTTTATGGCCACCAGGGGCGTATGGATGCATCCTAGAACTGTTACTGTTACTGATTACTGATTTCTGTATTACTGGTGACTGATGGTGTGTGCGATACACGTCTTTCACATACTGGGAGCTGATCACTCCATTTACTGATTGAGGACTCCCCTCATAATTACTGACTACTGAGAGGTCTCCCCTCTACATGATTATACTGATACTGTTACTGTTACTGTTACTGTTTCTGGGCTCGTAGAGGATTTCTGTTACCCTGCACCTTGTGACCTTATAACTTTACTCACCATTATTATTACTGTCACCCTGTAACCTGATATATGACTTAACACTTGACTTGACTGGATCTGACCTGGTATATGGTAGAATTACGGATTACATTTTATACTATTTCTGCAACTAGTTTTAATCATGTTATATCTGTATAACCTTTACTTTCCATTACTGTTACTACTACCCTATCGTATGATTCATGACTTAATACTGAACTTGACATGATTTGACTTGGGTTTGTGTGGGTTACGGTTTCCTTTTCACCTACATTCTGTAACTAGTTCTAATCCTGTTATATCTGTATAGTCTTCATGTTCCTGTTCTTGACTATCGTGATACCTGGTACTCGTTCATTTACTTCACTACTTTACCGTTACAGCTTGTTATCGTTATATCTGTTCACTGGGCTTTTTAAGCTCAACCGCACGTTTTCTTTTCGTGTGCGGCAGGTTATAAGCAGGACGACGGGTTTGGGTATGAGTGAAGAGACTTTTGGACTTAGAAGACCTTGATAGTTATTTTGAAGTAGAAGTCATTAGAAGGATTGCATTTGCAGACTTAGTATTTAGTTTAGTTTCATTCTTAACCTTATAATGTTAGTATCTCATTTGTAACCTTTGATATTTTATTGTATTACTATTGAAGTATGCTTTGTTTAATCTGATATGAAACCATTAACGTGACATCTTTACCCTTGCCGGGTTGGGGTGTTACACCTATAGTTACCTTTTAAAAATAACTAAGTATTCAATCCCACATGGATCAAAGAAACAAATTCTTGCTACCTTATATACATTAGGGTAGGGGTGAGCATCAGGTCAAACCTGACCCGAACCGACAAAAATCGACCCGACCCGAAAACCGAAAAAGGAAAAAACTCAAACCGAGAATCGAACCGAGAAATAGATATCAAAACCGAAAGTTTTCGTGTTTCGAACCGATAAAAACCGAATCGAACCAAAACCAACAAAAACCAAAATAAATATACAAAACCGAAACCGAACCAAAAAAGGTCGATTCGTTTCGGTTCGGTCCAATTTTGGTCGATTTATCGGTTCGAGCCGGTTTTCGGGTGGATTTGCTCAGCCCTACATTAAGTATATGATTTATACATGTTGAAATAAGTATATTTTTGTTGGGTTAATTATATGTCTATGTTCAAAGTGAATAAACATAGTGATATTGTTGTAAACAACATAACTACCAATTCTCAACTTTTTTCATTTTCATGTTAGTAACTTTGATATATTATCTAACTACTTTTTAACTCATTTTCATGTTAGTAACTTTGATATATTATCTAACTACTTTTTAACTCATTTTCATGTTAGTAACTTTGATATATTACTCTTTCTGTTTCATATTAATTGTCATGTTTGACCTTAATTATACATTTTTTTGTTATATAACACTTGATGTAAAATATATTAATGATTAGGTTTTGAATGTATTTTAATTGATATAATTTTCATCAAGTATTATATAACACAAACGAAAAAATATTATATAACATAAACAAAAATATTTAGAGAGAAATGACTATAGAAGAAGAAAACTAAATATGTTACATACTGGTCAACTTTTTTTTTGTTGCAGATTTGTAGCTTTTTATTACTTGAAGTCAAAAAATTATACGAGCACCTCATAAACATACCATACATCGAACAAGCAAATCATAAAATATTATAAACAAGTGATTGAGAGACCTAAAACTTATGCCTAATTCTATGTCTAAATTTATGTGGCAATTTTGTAGCAACCGGATTCACTTTTTCACAATCCACTAAGCTAATGACACATATTTTAGGCACAAAATTAGTACTACCTCCGTCCCAAAATTCAAGTCCAGGTTGACTTTTTAAATCCAACTTTAACAATAAATATTTTTATTTTTATTATATAATAATTGATGAAAATTATATCATATGAATATATATTTAAAACTCAATTCATTTATATATTTTGCATCAAGTATTATGTAACACAATCAAAAATATTTAATGTCAAAGTTGGTTTTAAAAAGTCAAACTGAACTTAAATTTTGGGACGAAGGGAGTAATGTTTTTTAGGTTTTCTAATCTTTTTCCAAAATTATATTTGCCTATTTCTTTCCCTCAAAACGTACAGCGAAATGAATTAATTAAAGAAATAATAGGATGGGTAACTATTTTGCATATCTTACTATATTATAAAGCATTAAGGCCTACTTAATATAGAAACTCTTAAAATTAAGCAATCCAAGTTATAAAGCTAAAAGTACAAGTAATTAAAACACAGTTTCTAAGATTAAATACAATTACAAGTTCTTAAGCTCAAAGTACAACTAATTCAACATTTCTTATTATAGTAAGAAATACAATTAAAACACAATTAATGTGGTCAAGATATTTAATGTAGTCAATTAATTAACTGGTCAATAAATACAATTAATGCAATTATTAAAACACCCCTTACATAAGAAATACAACTTATCAAACATATTATACAACCAACTCAAACACAATTATTAAATGTCACTAATACAAATAATAAAGCACATTATACAAATATTCAAGTTCGACCGGGCAACGGGCCAAAAGGGCTCGAGCCCGAACGGGCACGGGCCAAACGGGCTCGAGCCCGAACGGGCACAGAATAAACGAAATTCTTGATATCCGTAAATTTAAATTGTCAAAAAGAACATAATAAACTTGATTCACCGGAAAATTTTATTTCAGGGTACCGCCCAATGAGCAGTGTATAACAAAACTCTTTAGTTACGTTCACAGTTTCTTTTCAGATCCCTACATGATCTTACAACAATAGTGAGTCCTAATTTTTTTGTAACGTTCGCACCTTCTTACATTATCTGCGAAAGATAAGGATCAATTAAAGGTTGTAAGCTTGTGACAGCATATTTTATGTTGTTACTTTGTTAAACTTAAACCTAGAATCTAGATAAGGTTGCCAACTTACCACAAAATTTATAGGACGAGTCGGGCGACGGTTGGCCGCGTTGCGGCCTCGCGGGTTTTTTGCGGGTTTTGTTGGGAAAACTATTTCGTTAATAATGGCGCAAGTTTCATAATTTTTCGAGGCCGTTTGGTACGAAAAATAATAAAAACAAAAGCAAAGACAAATACATTGATTTCGATAAAGTATTGCATATTTATACTCGTTTTGTTGGGAAAATTATTTCGTTAATAATGGCGCAAGTTTCATAATTTTTCTAGGCCGTTTGGTACGAAAAAAAAAAAAAAAAAAAAAAAAAAAAGGGCCGGGTACTGTAGCGGCACTGAAGCAGCCCGCTACTGTTTTGCTATTCATAGTGCGACGTCGTTTTAAATGCTCTATAATATATATATAATATCGTATTCTTAGTTGTTATTGTCATTTGTCGAATGTAAATATAAGGCTTTATAAGGCCCCATGGTGAAATGGGCCCAGCTGTAAGTGGGCCACAAAGAAAGGTATTGCTTGGATGAGGGTTAGCTTGCCTAGTTGCTTTTAATCACACAAATCTTTTTCATTTTTTATTTTTTTTCTTAATGTGTAAGATTTGGCATTTACAACGACCACGCCACTCCAACTTATTCGATATTAAATGATAAATGTTTTTTATTATGAAAAAAATATATAAATTTCATTTCTTTTTATATATAAAAAAGAATATGAATTTTCAAATTATCAAGTATATAATGTTATAACACCCGACTAATCTATATAATATTTGTTAGGATGTTGTTATGCATACCTTTCCGGTCCACCTTCTGCTGTCTTTATTATTAACAATATACAACAACAACAACAACAACAAATCTAATCCCGCCAGGAAAGGGTATGGGGGAGGTAGAATGTAGACAGATCCTACCCCTACCCCCAAGGTAAACCCGGGAGTAGAGAGACTGCTTCCAAAGAGATCTTCGGCAAGTGCATGTAGGGCAACCGAGTCAGAGCACAACAGGCAACAAGCAGGAAAAACAAGCAAACACATAAACAGAGCAGAAACAGAACAAGGGAACTGCAGAAAGGCAAAGAGATAAGGGGGCACGGTCAGAAACACAGGCAAAAAAGCGCAAAGAGCAAAACACCAAGAAAAACAGGTTTATTATTAACAATATAAGAAAAATTTTATATTAGTATTTGTTCCTTTTTTCTTTTTTTTTTTTTTTTTTTTTTTTAATCAATTTTTGTTTCGTATTTTTTGTCAAACTTCAATTTTTCTGTTCCATTTTTGTTTCGTAGTTTTATAATAAAAACAAAATTATAAATATTTAAAAATTTAATATATATATATATATATATATATATATATATATATATATATATATATATATATATAGGGTAAAGTTAAAATAAAAAGACAAATATCCGTACACTACGTAAAAAGAATTTTTTTTCAAAAAAAGTTCGCGAAAAAATTCAAAAAAATTTCACAAGATCGGGAATGTTGGTGCATAAAACTTTTGTGAAAGAAGTTTTTCTGATTTTGAGTTTTTATACGTTTTTTTTAATGCACAAAAAACGAATTTTGATGCGCAAAAAAATTTTGATGCACAAAAATTTCAACTTGTTTTAGTTAGATGGGCAATGTTATTTTGATTAAAAAAGTCAAAAGAACTTGGGTGCAAAAACGAATTTTTGATGCACAAAAAAGCGATTTAATGCACAAACGTATTTTTTCATAATTTTTTTTCAGAAAAAATATCAACTTTTAGAAAAACTTCCTTCACAACTTTTTCATGCACCAACATACCTGATCTTGTGGAATTTTTAGAGAAAATTTTTGAAAAAAAAAAATCTTTTTACGTAATGTACGGATATTTGTCTTTTTATTTGATCTTTATCCTATATATATATATATATATATATATATATATATATATATATATATATATATATATATATATATATATATATATATATAGCAGTGTTGCAAAAATCGGCCGAATCGGCCGATTAATCGGCGATTCCAAGGTAATCGGCCCTGGAACTTGGAGAGAATTCCAAGGTAATCGGCCGATTAATCGGCCGAGTCAAGAAAATCGGCCGATTAATCGGTAAAAAATCGCTAATCGGCCCCGGACCGCCTCAGTACCGATTCACGATTTTTGCAACATTGATATATAGTGAGACTTTCTTGCGAGAACCATTTTATCTGCGAGAACTGAGAGAACCACCAAAAACATACGTGCACGCCTTCAATAATTGTATTTTTGCACATATGTTCTAAAAACAACATATATGTTTTTAAAAAAACATAGTTGTTCTAAAGAATTTGATAAGAAATTGGAAATACAACATTTTTCTTTGAAGGTGTGCATGTATGTTCTTATAAGGCGTGCAATGACAATATTGCGGCCTTGTGTAAGGTTTTTGTGAAAAAAGATGATGAGTTCATGATGATATTGAAGAACATAGGTGGATACTTACGATTATTGATGATTTGCATGTATTTTTATTTTATTTTAAAAGGCGTGCATGTATGTTTTTTGTGGTTCTCTCAGTTCTCGCAGATAAAATGGTTCTCGTAAGAAAGTCCCCCTATATATATATATATATATATATATATATATATATATATATATATATAGGGAGACTTTCTTGCGAGAACCATCTTATGTGCGAGAACTGACAGAACCATCAAAAACATACATGCACGCCTTTTAAAATAAAATAAAAATACATGCAAATCATCAATAATCGTAAGTATCCACCTATGTTCTTCAATATCATCATGAAGTCATCCTCTTTTTCACAAAACCCTTACACACGGCCGCCATATTGTCATTGCACGCCTTATAAGAACATACATGCACGCCTTCAAAGAAAAAAAAATTATTTCCAATTTCTTATCAAATTCTTTAGAACAACCATGTTTTTTTTAAAACATATATGTTGTATTTAGAACATATGTGCAAAAATACAATTATTGAAGGAGTGCATGTATGTTTTTGGTGGTTCTTTCAGTTCTCGCAGATAAGATGGTTCTCGCAAGAAAGTCTCACTATATATATATATATATGTATATATATATATACATATACATATGTTTTTTTTAAAACATATATGTTGTATTTAGAACATATGTGCAAAAATACAATTATTGAAGGAGTGCATGTATGTTTTTGGTGGTTCTTTCAGTTCTCGCAGATAAGATGGTTCTCGCAAGAAAGTCTCACTATATATATATATATATATATATATATATATATATATATATATATATATATATATATATAAAAGAGGTATTGGAATCACTTTAATGGAGTATGGATCTCCTAACCATATTACTAATTATATTAAATCACAAGGGATGCGACGCCGTTTTGCCCTCCCATTTTCCCGCCAAAATTACCCACGATTTAACAGCCCATCTTGATAGTCTAGCCCGTGTTTATGGTCCAACAAAAAAAAATTATAAAACTTGCCCAGTGAAAAAATGCTAGCTCAACCAATAGAGGCTATGTATTTTAGCAACATATATTATGTATAATGTAAAAACAATATACGTGTTGCTCATCTATTCCCTCTACCTACTTTTTTTTACCTAAACACATGGGATGTATGGTTGAAATTTTATCTAGGGTGCAACTTTCAACGCGGGCTTTACCTTTGAGTACACCTAGAAGTTTCTTCATCATCTTTTAAAGTATCAAAATTCTTCACACAGATCCAAAAAACAACTTTCTGTGTCGGTAGAAGCCAAGATCATACTCAAGAAGAAAAAAAAAATTAAATTAAATCGTAAGAAATCGCAAAACAAATCAACAGCAGCAGCTAAACAAGGTCTGTGTAACGTTCTTTATGTTTCTTATACCATTGTGCTATTGCATAGGTTTTATATTTTTGCTTTCAATTGCAGGAAAAACAAGATACGTTTTCGGTCATAAAGGTATGTTCCAATAAATCTGATCATCTATATTCTTTTTGCCATATTGGAGATGGTTTTCAGTGTGCTTTGTAGGTGTTGAACGTTTACAGTTAAAATTACATTTACTTTGCATGTATACATGGTATGCATGTGTGTGTTTAATGCTAATAAATGTGGGTAAAGTTTATAAATGCTGCACTTGCCTTTCTTTGATGCTTGCTGTACAGTGCCTTTTTAACCTTCTAGCTATGCATCAACTATTGCATTCTCTAAGAAATATGCCATATGATTAAGCCTTAATGTCTTGGTTTCAGTATGAAGACCAAAAAAAAAGCTGTGCGTAGGGTTAATTCTGTTATTCCTTTAGAATCTAAGGACACTTGCATTTTCCCAGAAGAGGTTGAACCTTATAGTGTGCACATAGAACAAGAGGGGTTGTTAGGTGATGTGCTTGCAGGTCATGCCACTCGAAATCGTCTTAGTAAAACGCCACGTTGTTCTCAAACTCTAATGAACCGACATTTAGATGCCAACTTAGAAACAGATAGTTCATATTGTTTACTGGATTGTGTAAACCACAAACATAAGTCTACCGGAAACACATACGATGCTACTTCCGTAAATGGTGAGGCTGTACACACACGAACCGTGCCGTCCTGTGAAATGCATGAAAAAATGCCTCCTCTTCTGAATGGGCCAGCATGTACAGTTCATACTACTCATACTGAATACCCTATGGTTAGTGTCGAGGCTAATTTGGCTGCGCAAAATACAGGTGAGTGCCATAGTACCTTTACATTGATTTTTTTCCTGCTAAACAAGAAAACACTTTTAGAGTTCTTGCCTTTAAACGGTTTTTTATGTTATATTTCAGCCGGATATGCATTACAAGAAGCACATAACAGAAATATCGCTGATACTTTTTCTTTGATGCACAGGAAAATGGAACAAGTCTCTAGCGTTGTCAGCTCATCTGAATCTAAGGGAAAAGAAATCGTGACACAAACAGAAGATATCAGCCTTGCCGCTTTAAAAGCAACAGATACCGACAAAGCTATATACGTAAAGGCATACCGAAAATGGACACCGACAAACAAACATGGAAAGCCAGTTATATTTTGTTGTCTATTAATTGATCGCCAGGTACAATCTAATATGAATCTAATATTTTACATGCCAACCGCATAATTCTTTTTCCATAATTTTTTACAAGTAAATCTATTACTTTTTATTTTACCTATAGGGAGGAGCTATACAAGCAAATATCAACATACGCGAAAAAAATAAGTTCAATGCCCTACTCCAAATCAACAAAACTTACAAGATAACTGGATTCGGCTTTCAAGATGCTAAAACATGGATGCAAGTGGTCCCGCACAAACTTTCATTGGTCTTTGGAACGTATACAGATATTCAAGACATACCAGATACAGGATTCCCAATCCACTATTTCAACTTCAGCCAGCACAGGGACCTGCATTCAAAAATCGATGTAAAAGAATGCCTTCTCACAGGTATATAAAAAACACAAACATATAAACTAAATATAAGTGCTATACATTAAAATTTTATTACTATTTGTAGATTACATCGGCAGTGTCCAGTATGTAAGCGAAATACAGCGATCCCTTAAAACAACACAAGATGCATCAACATGGCTAGATATTGGTATCCAAAATTTAGAGTAAGTCTTATCAGTTAATCATTAAAACTTAGTATTCATATTTATTATAACAAATACCTTATGCTTACAACAGTACACACACGGTACGATTTACTTTATGTAATGAAGAAGCAACCGCTTTTAACAGGATAGAATACGAAAACGCCACAGAACCAATAGTTATAGCGGTTAGCTCATGCTTGGTGAAATACTATGGAGGTACACTGATTATCATATGCTTATGTACTTATAATTGATCCTTTTATCTTTTAATGCTTACATGTACATAAAATGTTCTAGGTCTCCAACTTTCAAGCACACCTGCAACGCATTACTATTTCAACCCCGACATACCGGAATGTCATGAGATCCGTCATCTGTAAGCAAACAGTTAAATCCACTAACATTCTACTTAAAAATAAAATAAAAAAGTAAACTAACATCACCTAATAATACAGGTATGAGCAATTCATTGTGCCACCAGCAATAACAAACGTGCAACGGCAAAAATGTTCAGATCCAGAACAAGAAAAACAGCGAAACCGAGTTACATTAGCGGATTTGGTTGCAGAAGATCCACAAAACCAGCAGGTAATTAATTAATGCACTAAAACACAGTCAAATAAAAATCTAATGCATGATTCGAATTTTAAAATTGCAGAATGTGCGCTTTACTGTGATCGCTACCATTGACAAAATCGACACAAAAAGGCCATGGTTTTACAAGAAATGCCCAGATTGTAAATCTAAAATCTCTGACCGACATCCACATTCCATGTGTATCCCACCAACCCCTGAAAATGACATCACCTACAAGTAAACTACTCTATTATTATACTTTTATACTAATATAGAAATCCTTTTTTTTGGCCAAATAAATACCTTAGCTAACAACAATTATTACCTATATTTTTTAACAGCTATTGTTTCAGAGTGCATTTGTCCGACGGCACTGCTAGCGTAACAATGACATGTTTTAGCAATGAGGCAAATTCATTGGTCAAGGACTGTAATCAACTGATACAAACCATACCTGACAAATCTTCCTTCGACTACCCAACAGAACTGCTTGCTTTGCAAGGAAAACAAAAGATTTTCCAGCTTCACTTCGATCCAGAATGTACAAAAGAAAAGCAGAATTTCATTCTAGATACGTGTTGGGATGACATGAAATTAATGACAGCAGGACCTACTGCAACCGCTGGAAGCAGCGTAGAACCTTCACAGAAAATCATTATACAAGATGAAATGAAAGAAGCAACAAAAACCGCCCCTACAATACCTACGACAGAGACCATAAGTGTTTTACCTCTTCCACTTACCATTAGTACACCACCTGAAACAATTCCAGCATTTGAAACCAAAGAACATGACAGTAGCACACCAGATGAAGAAACCAGCTTGCCACAAATATCAAAAACAAAAAATGAAACAGCAAAGAAAAATTCTCAAAAGGCCCTTTTCCAAGAAAGCGATGATGCAACCGCAGGAGGAGCTTTAAAAAAGGCTAAAAAAGACAAGTGAACAGAAAAGGTTGGAAGGTTTACATGCAATATGGGAATGGCAAATATCTATGTATAATAATGTAGCTTATCGCACAGTAGTAAAGTGCGCGTTTAATACAGTAGCTATGCACATGTCTATGACTACTACTATTATCTTTTGTGAACTGCACTGATGTAAGGTCTACGTTTAAGACAGTAGTAAACTGGACTGATGTAAGTGCTACGTTTATGTTAAATGTATCCTGCACATTATCCTTTTAAATCCAGTATTTGCTAAACAAAATAAAAACAATACACTAACATTAACTATATTAGTGCTTTCCTGAAAAGATGCATCTTCAACAGATACTCCATTCAACTCTGTAGTGACCAACTCATTCCCATTGTTTTTTTTTCCAGATGTTAATGCATATTGCAGAACTTCAACACATACTACATTTGACACTGTAGCAACCAACTCACTGTGTTAGAAAGTCAGGATTTGTCTATACAAAACATATACCCAAAACTTTATAACAAACGTTACATGTTCATTTTAACCAATATTTCATATTCCTTCAAAACCACCCCGGCCAAAAAACAAAAAATAAAATTACGGCAAAATAACAGGCCCGCCCGCAACGCGGCGGTCGGTGCCAGTCTCGTTTGTTAAATGATGTGAAATAAAACAAATATTGTTTGTTTTTCTAAATGAGATGTACACAGCTTAATCGGAGCATATCCATGAAAAATTCTTTAACCAACAAATATACATGGTGAACGTTGAATCTGAAAACCTCTTGTAAAAACATCATAAATCGAAATGATAGACATCTAATGATGGTTACTTTCTAATTTTCTAATGTATGTCTAATTTTCGAATGTATATCTGAATATACAAATCATTGAAAGATTGTTACATTACTTCATACAAATGTTGCCGTATCTTAGTAGCTAAAGCAACATGATTAACATCAGTTACACACATACATACACAATAATTTGATAAGTATCGTTTCCAAACATTTTCTTATGCATTTTTCAGATAATGATAGTCTTAACTAATTCTTATAAAATAAAAATACTACTAGTTATCTATTATCTATCTAATATATTTAAAGGGCAGTTTTTGGATTAGTGAAAAAAGTGTTTAGCAAAGTAATTAGTGCAACATTAATACAACAATGTGTGGTTCTTATGCAAGCCGAACACTGTTCATACGACTGTAGCACAACTGTAGCTAACCTGTAGCAAAGTAATTAAAGAGACTAATACATCAATTTGTGGCTGATATTGTTGTTATACATTTTAAAGCCTGTGGCAGCATTTTCCCAACAAAAAATATCAAAATCCAAAACCATACACTAATTCTATATCAATATATCCAAATCGACACAAACAATCCGCAACCACAAATTCGAATTTCAAACACAACCTTGCCAATACTAATCCAAAACCATATTACAAATAATACTCTATTCGACACAAATAATCCCAACGCAAATCCACAAGACCACCATACTTCGAAATCCAACAATCCGAACCCTAACCCTAAATAAAAAACTGCACTCCGTCTCGCCGTGACTCACCATGAGTCACGGCTTGGCTCAGCCGTAAATGCATCAAAAGATAAAAGAGAATAAAAGAAACCGAATAAACAAACAACTCACCCCGAGTCAGCACGAGTTGAGTCGGTGAGTCCGAGTCATAGCGGAGTCACGAACGAGTCACGACCGAGTCGGGGTCAAAACACGAGACCCACATGGTTTTACAAAGTTTCAAACTTAAGAAAAACATTAAAATTAATCGGATTAAATAAGAATAAATATTAGGGTTTTGTAAAAGTTTATTAAAAATAAAAATAGAGGCGCGTGGGGTGGGTTTTACCGTCGAGAAAATGAAGGGTGAGGTGAGGGTTGTAGGGGTGTTATCGGGTCGGGTTATCGGGTCTGTCGGGTCGGGTTGAGTCGGGTTTGGATTTTTTAAAAACTCACCCGATACCCGACCCGATAAGGATTCGGGTTATCGGGTTCGGGTGGTAGTCGGGTCGGGTTATGTCGGGTCGGGTGATTCGGGTTATCGGGTGACCCGATAGTAAATATCCCCTGTTTGTCTCTCACTCTGTATGTGTGTGTGTGTGAATTTTCACTGTCAATGAGTGTTACAGAACCTAAATCACTTATCCTAATTTATTCTATGATCTTACATGAATGTGTTTACATTGGTCCAAAACTAGCTGCTTGGCCAAGGATAACTAAACTAAAGGGAATTTTTTCCTAATATAGTAAAAAATGATACCACTATTGTAACTCTTGTCTCTGAATGTAAAGAAATTTTTTTGTCTCTTTTACTATGAATTATTCGACTCCAAGTATTGTAACTCTTGCCCTTGAAATGGTTCGTTACTTCAGGACAACATGTATTTGAGGAGTGTTATCTTTTCCCCACATCACATTTTATATTACACTTGCATTACATCTAGTTCTGTTTGTTTTGTGGCAACTAAATTTGTAATTATGTAGTAGTATTTCAAGCCCAAAGACTACGAGACCCATGTTATTTAGCAAAAAGGTTGTCAGAATCCCTCCAAAAGTTAATAATTTAGTTAAAATTTTGAATGTTATGTGGCTGCTAACTATCAAACTTATAATGCCTGGTGAATATGAGACAACAGCAGAAAAAGCTATCAGGCATCAGTTGCGAAAAGAAAAAAAAAATGTCGGGTCTTATCGGGTTGACCCGATAACCCGATAACAATTTTTATTTAACCCGAAACCCGACCCGATAACGCTATCGGGTTATCGGGTCGGGTCAAAACAACCCGATTAAATTTTTTGACCCGATTAGACCCGACCCGATTAGACCCGACCCGATCGGGTTCGGGTTCGGGTCGGGTTGACCCGATCCGACAGACACCCCTAGCTGGCTGTGGTGGTGGCAGCAGGGGTGGGTGGCGCGTGGTGGAGTTACAAGGTGCGTCGAGAGTTAATAAGCTCCAGAAAGGCTTAGAATAGCACGATCTATTGATTGGGGGAAAAAAAGTGTCACCGGAAAAATTGGCCGGAAAAGTTTTCCGGCGGCCGAATGTTGGTGGTGGGTTGGCCGGAGAAGACGACCGGCGATGGGGAGGTGAGAGAGAGGAGAGTGTATTAGTGTATGCGTAGAATGACTAAAAAAATAAGAAAATACCCTTTTATACCCATCAGGGACCAAACATTGTCCAATTAAAGTGTAGGGGGCGCGGTGTATTATTTTGGGCGGGGTATAAATTGTCAACTGGGTAAAACTTTTGCCACAATCACTGTGGGGCCCATTCGACGTACCAAACGGACTCGAAAAATTATGAAACTTGCGCCATTACTTACGAAATAATTTTTTCAATAAAAACGAATATAAACTTGCATAACTTCTTAAAATCAATATTTTTGGCTTATTCGATCCGTTCCGTGCTTTCTAGGTCGTGCTTTCTATTTTTGACTATATATATATATATATATATATATATATATATATATATATATATATATATATATATATATATAACACCAAACAGTACATAATAGTACTACTACAATGCAAAAAGCGTTCTAGGTTGTGCCAGGCTACAATGCGTAGTCAATTTTCATTTTAGACTAACCTCAGATGATAGACTAAACACAGTTGCTTTGCTGTCGGCTGTTGTTTAGACACAGGACTGATCCTTGAAACTATAGGATACGCGAGCACACGTGACAGTCACAAAATTATTACGAATTGGTCGGATGTTATTGATGATACTTGAATAATTGATATCGTGAATGTAATACAGAATATGTAGGCAGGCTGTGGTGAGTTTGAATGAGCTGACTTAAAGACAAGAAAGGGTGCTATTTTGACAAAGCTTATTTAGACTAAAGAAACACTTGATTCAATAGGGCTGGATAAGATAGTGTGACAAGATAGGGTGACCTTAAATATTTAAATTTTGGTAAAACTAATATGTGAAACTAAACTGGAAAAATTGTTTAGGATCATGTCTCTTACAATTATTAGTCAATGTTTCTTGCATCACTTCATGTTGTCATGTTGAATTTTGCTCCTAAAAAAAGCCATGCGCATTTGATACAAATGTTGCAATGCTAGAACCTGTAAGTAGTCATTAGTAGACATACATATACACAAAATGACATTTTCGTATTCTTATTAAGAACGCACAAATACACAAAAGAAAAAAAAATTGTACCACAAACACTCCCGCTGCAACGCGCGGGTTTCCCAGCTCGTATAAATTTATAAACAAGCATCTCAATGCAATACCTAGTAATCATTATGACTTATTTTAAGTCGTTTTTTAGTTTCTAGATCAACTACATTTATGATACACAGAAATTAAGAACATATAAAATCACAAAATACAAAAACCTATAAAACGATAGTTTATTTAAGTTATCATGGTATAAATGATCTTTTAAAATACTTCTATGGATAACTTATGGGGAGGGAGTGGGTCGGTGTGGGGTTCGGTGAAGGGAGCGGTGAGGCGGTAACACTGTAACACCCCCAAAATCACAATATTCGCGAAAGCATACACTTTGGGTGCTACGGAATGGATAATCATCACACAAGATATAGTGAACGGATTAAAAATCCGTTTTAAAATATATTACATAAGTCAAGTCATGCAGCGATACATAAAAACCATTTCAGATGAAAATGAAGCCCATTTAAACAAAAGGTTCAGTTGTCAGAGTAAACGCATTAAAAACATTTTGTTGGGAATTAAATATTCAAGAAGTTTAATATCGGATTCTATTCAAAGAAAAACATTAAGTGTGATTCTGCTGCTAGTACATTTGGTTCCTGCTGTTAATGTTTGTTCCTGCTGCTAGATCATTTGATTCTGCTGGTAGCGATAAATGACTCTGCTGCTAGGCTTAGCATTCTGCTACTGTTGATCCTGCTGCTATTATACTTGATCCTGCTGCTATTCGATAACTCATTGCTGCTGCTAATGTACATTCTGCTGCTAAGTGGATAAGTATGAAAAGATATTATTTGTATTTTGGTCAACAATATACGGTAGATAATATCTTACCCCATGTGCTTAGTTAACAAGTTGTGTACACAGATACATGTTGTATCTTATGTACTGACACACTCAAGATAAGTTAACAAGTAGGTCGGCTAGACTTTAAGCAATATGTAAAGATCTTCTTGGACTATAAAAGAGGATCTTAGACTCGATATTATGTGTGCATAAAATAGATAAGTTGATAAGTTCATAACTGTTAAGACATAGAACAAACACAACAATATCACAAGTTGTAAGAACATAAGATTCAAGGTCTTTGTAACCCTAGTGATAGAAAGATCACTCGTATTATTTTGAATAATACTGAATCGTTTTGGTGAAAAGCTTTCATTGTTTATTGTCATATAACTAATCATAACCTTTCCATTTCCATAACAAAAATAACCTTCTAAGTATGATTAAGTAAATTCCGCGTACTTAATCATATTAACTCAATATATCCTACACACAAAGTCACAAGGTTTAACCACCTTAACCGTGTGTCGAATCCCAACAAGTGGTATCAGAGCAAGGCTGATATAGTTGATTTAGAAGCTAAAATAGAAATGGATGTACAAGATGCTCAGGTTTCAAATGTTGCTGCAAAGTTGCCCATGATCCAATAGAATGAGTTTGAGTTATGGAGGATGAGAATTGAGCAATATTTTATGGTTCAAGATTATACTCTTTGGGATATCATTATGTATGGTGATTCTTTTTCACCAAGCTATTCAGATGTTGTCCTTGAAGGCAAAACACTTAGGAAAAGAAATACTGGACCAGTTTCCAATGATGAAAAGATACAGAAGAGAAATGATCAAAAAGCAAGAAATTTGTTGCTTATGACCATTCCTGGTGAGCAGATGCTATCTTTTAACTAGTATCTTGATGCAAAAACTCTTTTTGAAGAGATTTGTGCATGGTTTGGTGGTAATGAAACTACCAAAAAGACACAGAAGACATTGCTGAAACAACTATTTGAAAACTTTACTGCTTTTAGCAATGAAACTCTTGATAAGCTGTTCTCAAGGTTGCACAAGCTTGTCAGTCAGTTAGCTGTGTTGGGTGTTGAGATAGAGAAGGAAGATCTCAACATGAAGTTTTTAAGAAGTCTACCTGATGAGTTCCATACTCATGTTATTGTCTGGATGAACAAGCCAGACATTGAAACCATGAAACTTAATGATTTGCACAACAACTTCAAAATTGTTGAACAAATTCTAAAGAAGTCTGGAAACTATGGTACTAGTTCTGGGAATGCTGCACTCTTATCATTTCCTAGTATTAGTAAGTCTGAAGAGGTAGATGAAGTTGAAAGTGTTTCTAATGCTACTTATGGTGGTCCTTCTACTAGTTCACAAAAGGATGTTGTTGGACTTGGAGATCCAACATTTTATGCCTTTATAACCAGTCAATCTAGTGGTTCTCTTCTAAATCATGAAGACCTTGAGCAGGTAGATGGTGATGATTTGGAAGAGATGGATATTAAGTGGCAGGTTGCTTTACTTAGCATGAGGGCTAAGAAGTTTTGGCAAAGAACTGGGAAGCAAATTACCATAAATGGTAATGAAACTGCTGGGTTTGATAAGAAGAAAGTGGAGTGTTTCAACTGTCATAGGTTAGGACACTTTGCTAAAGAATGTAGAAGCCCAAGGAAGCAGGATAATAGGAACACATGGTATAAGCAAGATAAGAGAAAGGAAGTAATAGTTGAAGAGCCAAAGGCTATGTTGGCTATTGATGGTGTTGGATATGATTGGAGCTCTATGGCTAATGAAGAGGATGCACCACCAAATGCTGCTCTTGTTGCCAATGAGATTGCTCTAATGGCCTTTTTTGATTCAGAGGTAAATTCTATCATAAATTGTACTGAATCATGCTCTAATCTTAAAGCTTATGAAGACCTTAGTAAGAGATTTGATGCTCATCGAGAAGAGCTACTTAATGCTCTTTTTAATTTAGCTAATCACAAAAGAGGTCTAGGTGTTTTAGAAAAACAAGTCTTAAATTTTAAGAATAATGAATCTAGTTTTGTTAATGACATTAATATACTTAAAAATGACATAAGAATCAAAGATGAGTGTATTGTTGAGCTGAATGATTCATTAGCTAGACACAAAAAGGAAAAAGGAAATGTTAAGATAACTGTAGATGCTTTAGCTCATGCCTCAGAAGGAGTTAATAAGCTTTTTGAAGCTCAAGTAACCAATAAAGCTAATTTTGGTGTAGGTTATAACACTGTTCCTCCACCATATAGAGGTATTCATTCACCTCCAGGTATTGACCTAGCACACACATGTTTAGCTGAGTTTCAAGAACCAATCATGAAATATGGTTCTAAGGCTAGCAAGAGCCTTAAGGTAGAAAAGATAAGTAAAAGTTTAGATAAAACTTTACTTTATCAGGATAAGGTGTCCTTTGTTAATAAAGGAGATGCTATAGTTGTTGAAGATTGTACAACTGATAGTGATGATGATGAAGAACAGGTTATGTCTAAACCTGAAGTGGTTAAGAAAGTAGGAACAAGTGTTCCTAAGATAGTCAAACACAATACTGATAGGCCTAAATCAAACATTAAGCATGCTAGGCAACCAGTTAGATATTGTGAGCAATATAGAACCACCAACAAGCCCAGAGGTAACCAAAGGAATTGGAACAACCTCAAGTCTAACCAATTAGGTGATGACTTTGCTTTTTATAACAAAGCTTGTTACACATGTGGTAGTTTTGACCATCTTGCAGCTTTCTGCAACCATTGGGTAACTGGGTATGAAAACAATAGAGTGAACCACAAAAGGCAAACACCTAAATCTCACTTTCACTCTAGTTCTAGTGTTAATAGAACAAAACCCAGAACAGTCTCAAACAAGTCTATCTCAAACACTGATCCTGCTGCTAGACCATTGATGACTGTTAACCCAAAACCAACAGCTAAGGGTGCAAAAACATTTTTCAAACATGCATCTAAGACTGTTCTGAGGCCCATTCAAACAAAAGCAGTGGTCCAAAAACAAATTTGGAGACCAAAGGGAACAACTGCAAAGCTAGCAGTTCCTGCTGCTAAGCATGTAGTTCCTGCTGCTAAGGGAAACAGGGCAAATGCTGTTAAGGCCTCAGCATGTTGGATTCTAAAATCCAATGTTGCATCAACTGTCCTTAAAAGATTAAATTACATTGATGCAAGAGGCAGATCCAAGTCAGTAATGGCTTGGGTCCCCAAAAGAAACTAACACTCTTATTTGTGTGCAGGAACATTCAACTGATAAACAAGAAGATCAAGGATACTCAGATAGTGGATGTTCAAGGCACATGACAGGCAACATGTCTTATCTTTCAGATTTTCAATCATTCAATGGAGGATATGTTACCTTTGGAGGGGGTGTTCATGGCAAAATTTCTGGTAAAGGTACAATCAAAACCGGAAATTTAGATTTTGAAGATGTGTTCTATGTAAAAGAGCTAAATTATAATCTTTTTAGTGTCTCACAAATGTGTGACAAAAAGAACAATGTTCTTTTCTGTGAGACTGAATGTCTTGTACTTTCTCCTGATTTTAAGATGCCTGATGAAAGTCAAGTACTTCTTAGAATTCCTAAAAAGGGCAATATGTACAGTGTAGACATGAAGAACATTTTTCCTAAAAAGAATTTAACTTGTCTTGTTGCAAAGGCCGCATTGGATGAATCAATGAAATGGCATAGAAGGCTTGGTCATATTAATTTCAAAACCATAAATAAAATTGTTAAGAATGGTTTGGTAAGAGGTTTACCTCAGAAAAGATTTGAAAATGATCAAACATGCATTGCTTGTCTTAAAGGCAAACAACACAAAGCCACTTGTAAGCCCAAGATTTTTAACTCTATCAATCAATCATTGTTTATGCTGTATATGGACTTATTTGGACCTGTTTCAGTAAGTAGTATAATGCATAAGAGATATTGTCTTGTTATAATTGATGACTATACTAGATTTACATGGGTTTTCTTTCTATCTTCTAAGGATGAGACTACAAGCATCCTTAAGACATTCATTACACAGATAGAAAACCAAGTAGACAAGAAAGTGAAAGTCATTAGATGTGATAATGGGACAGAGTTTAAGAATAGAGTTATGGATGATTTCTGCAAAGAAAAAGGTATTAGGAGAGAATTTAGTGTTGCTAGAACTCCACAACAGAATGGAGTAGCTGAAAGAAAGAATAGAACACTAATAGAAGCTGCTAGAACAATGTTAGCTGATTCTAAGCTACCAATAACCTTTTGGGCAGAGGCAGTCAACACTGCTTGCTATGTTCAAAATAGAGTTTTAGTTGTGCAGCCTCACAATAAGACATCATATGAACTTTTTAATGGTAGAACTCCTGCAATAGGATTTCTTAGACCTTTTGGATGTCATGTGACCATTCTCAATACCTTAGACCATTTAGGAAAATTTGATGGTTACAACACAAGAACAGAAATAGTAGAGGAAAACCTACATGTGGAGTTTTTAGAAAACAAATCCAATGTAGAAGGTCAAGGACCAAAATGGCTATTTGATCTAGAGTATCTAACCAATTCAATGAATTATGTGCCTTTTGTTGCAGAAACTAATGATTTTGCAGGTTCTAATACAACAAATGAGGCAGAGTTAGAGAAAGATCAAAATGATGTGATAATGCCAATAGGGTCAAGTACAATTGTGGAATCAACTTCAACAACTGATGAATCTTCTTCTGGTAAAGCTAAAGAAGGTGTTGAAGATGAAAGCAAAGAAGATGGAACTCAGGAACAACAAAATGTTTCTGCTGGTAGCATTTCTGTTGCTGCTGGTAGTGTATCTGTTTCTGCTGGTAATTCTGCTGCTGAGCCAGAGCACTCTGCTGCTAAGCTTAATGATTCTGCTGTTAGGCCAACTGACTGTTAGGAATTAAGCTTAAGCAGTTAAGACTGTTGGAGGTAACAGTTAGAACTGTTGAAGGAAGAAGTTAAGACTGCTGAGTATAGAAGTTCAGACGGTTTATGATTTATTGTAAAGTAGATAATTATGGAAAATATATTGTGTATATCGTATAAGAATAGATTGATAGTTATCTTGTACAGGAATCCTTAGTCTATAAAAGGATTGCCTAGGTTAAGGTTTAGATATACATTAATATACGATACAGAGAAGATATATACGTATTAGAAAGATTCAAGGTTGTAAACCCTAGTGATAGGAAGATCACTCGTATTATTTGCTAATAATATTGAATCGTTGGAAGTTATTTATTCTGTGTTCTTTGTTTCATTCTAATCTTACAAAACACATAAGATCTTCTAAGTGCTAGCTAGTAAATTCCGCGTGCTAGACTTAGTATAATTCTTCGTATCACATCTAACACAAGGAGTGTGTGTAGATCCGGTCAAGTGGTATCAGAGCCAGGTTGCTGATACATAGATTTAGAAGATCCGAGAAGAACAAAGATGGACATGGAAATCTTGGTACTGCTAGCACCTCAAGCAGTACTAGTGTACTTTTGAATGATGATATTTATTGTGCATTCCTGACTACTCAGCACAATGGAAGTATGTTGACTCATTCAGATCTTCAAGAGATTGATGAAGATGATATTGAAGAGATGGATATTAAGTGGCAGCTCTCTCTTCTCAGTTTGAGAGCTAGAAGATTCTTGAAGAAGACTGGCAAGAAGATTGTCATAAACAGTAATGATGTTGCAGGGTATGACAAGTCCAAGATTGAGTGCTACAACTGCCACAAGAAAGGTCATTACTCAAGGGAGTGCAGATTTCCAAGTCAACAAGATGGAAAGAGTAGAGCATATGGAAACAAGTCAAGAGTTGTGGAGGTTACTGATTCAAGCTCGAAAGCCATGGTTGCTATTGATGGCTTAGGATTTGATTGGAGCTATATTGCAGAGGAGGAAGCAGAAGCATCTACAGAAGTTGCTCTCATGGCATTTTCTGATTCTGAGGTACAAGTTTCAAAATGTTCTAAATCTTGTGAAGCTTTAAAAGAATTAGAAACACTTAAAACAAAATATGAGAGTCAGTGGAAAGAATTAAGAGAAACTGCTTTTAACTTAGCAAATCATAAGAGAGCTTTAGCTGTGTTAGAGGAGAAAATTATTCATTATCAAAACAATGAGTCTAAGTTTTCTGATGATATGATTATTGTTAAGAGAGACTTAATGTTTAGAGAGAATGAAATCACTGTTTTAAAACATGAGCTAGAACAGGTTAAGAAGGCTAAGGAGAACATTCAGATGAGTGTAGATACACTTGAATACACATCAAAAGGTGTTAAAAAGATAATTGAGAGTCAGATTCAGAATAAAGCTAAGTCAGGCCTAGGATATAAGTCAGTTCCACCTCCTTATAGAGGAATTCCATCACCTAAAGGTATAGACTTAGAACACACAAGACTGCCTGAATTTCAATTACCTGAACTTAACTATGGTCCTCAACCTAAGAAGGATGTAGTTGATAAACCTGTGTTTGTAAGTGCAAGTGATAAATCACTATTTGAGGACAAGGTGTCTTCTGATAGGTCCTCACCTAAGGACTCAGATGCTCCAACAATTGAGGAATGGACTTCTGATGATGAGGATGATCAGGCTGTGGTTAAGCTTGTTAGTGATAAAGTGGAGGAACCAAAAGTTCCAAAGATGGTTAAACCTAAGACTGTTAGGCCTAGTTCTAATGCCAAACCTTTTAGACCAACAGTTAGGTATACAGAGATGTATAGAACCATAAACAAGCCAAGAGGTAACCAGAGGAATTGGAATGACCTCAAATCCCATCAATTAGGAAAGGATTTTGTTTGCTATAGGAAAGCTTGTTACTCTTGTGGTAGTTTTGATCATCTTGCAGATTATTGTGATAAATGGGTATCTGGATATACAAATCATAGGTTGAGCATTGCAAAACCTCAATCTTTTCCTAGGAATGATAGGATGATACCTAGATCAGTTCTTTTAAGGTCTGGACCTAGAGCAGTTCCAACTGCTAGACCAGCAGTTCCAATTGCTAGACCAACAGTTCCAACTGTCAGACCTATGAGACCAATTCACCCAAGGCCACCAGTTCAAAATCAAATAAATGTTTTTAAACCATCTTACACAACTGGTAAAAGAACTTTTTATAAGAAAGCAGTGGTGAAAAACCAAGTTTGGAAACCTAAGGTAACAACTGCCAAGCCAGCAGTTCCAACTGCTAGCAGTGTAATTGGTACTGGTGTGAATAAAAACACTGCTAAGGGAAACATGGGAAATGGAGTAAATGCTTCAGCATGTTGGGTATGGAGACCAATTCAACCCAATGGTGCTAAGACTGTTTTGAAAAGAATAAATTATGTTGATGCTAGAGGAAAGCCTAAGTCTGATTTGGCTTGGGTTCCACAAGGAAATTAATTTTTCTTGTTATATGCATTGTTAGTCATGTGCTTGTATTTGGAATTCTTTGTTTTTGGACTAACAATTGCAGGATTGGAGAGTAAACACCAAGGAATTATGAATGCTTGATATTTTGGACTTAATGGTGTTCTGGAGATTAGTATGTGATCCTTGCATACAACAAATGGTAATTGGTTCACCATGTCTTATCCACATAAGAACCAACTAGTCCAGAGCAAACGGTTTCTGGTAAAGACTAATCAAATCCGTTTATGGTTGACAATTTACCAAAAATTGTATGGTTATCAGCTCACCATATCTAAGTGTGAAGAGTTGGCTAGTCCAAAGCAAACGGCTATTGGTAAAGACATATCAAATCCGTTGATAGCTGATAGTTTGCTAAAAACTATGTATGAGCCATGTTATTTTAAAATTCTAAATTCACAAAATTGAGACGGCTCAATAAAAATTTTCAACAGTTGAGACGGTTAGTACAAAATATTGGTACGGTTCAACTAGCCGTTATGACTGACGTGTCGGTAATTAATTTTGGAGTAAAAACTAGCCGTTGGCGGTTTGTTGAGATTTTTACTGGTTGAATTACGGATTTCAAGGGATCCTCTTATAGATATTTTTTAACTTTTATTTTATTATATTCTTATACTAAAATAAATAGTTACAAATATTTCTTAAGTCGGTCAACTTGTAACCCTAACTCTCTCCATAAACTCTCAATATTACTTTCATCTCCTATCTTTTCACTCACCATTATTACTATTCATGGCTGTTAACTAACATTTTTTTCTAAGAATGGCAAGATTGGATTTTGCTAAGCGTCACAACCAGGTTGCGTTTTTAGAGAAAACAGAGCAAGGAGATGGGCCAAAATTTTATGAGGTTGTGGACTTTCTCAACCACTCTCACATAAGGTATGCTCTAACTGTTTCTCCTACTCTTTATGTTTCGCACATCACACAGTTCTGGCAGAATTCATCTATCTTGACACGTGATGATGGAAACTTAGAAATTCATACTAAAGTAGATGGCATTAAATTTGTTGTAACCGAGTCTATACTTAGAAGACATCTTAGACTAAATGACTCAGATGGTATCGACACTATGCTAAATACTGAAATTTGGGAAGAACTTGAAAAAATGGGGTATAATACATCTGAACATAAATTGACTTTTCAAAAGGCATGTTTTTCACCCCAATGGAGATTTTTGATACATACTCTTCTATTATGTTTAAGTCATAAAAAGACTGCTTAGGAACAATTCAGTTGCAATATTGCTATTGCTCTCATTTGCTTGTCTACAAACAGAGTTTTTAACTGGTCAAAATATATTTTTGAGGGTATGGCATCAAATGTTGATAGTAAAACAAAGTTTTTAATTTATCTCAGGTTTGTTCAAACAATTTTGAATAAGAAGAAAAACCTGCTTACAGAACCAACTGAAATTTTTTCCTACGCCTAGTCTACAATCAAAGGTTTTTCAAAATATGACTATGGCTAGTAAACTTTTTCAAAGGAAACCAGTTCCATTATTTCCTCAAATGATTCAAACTGAGTTGGGTGAAGGTTCAGCAGTTCCAACTGATCCCCATCACACATCCACTCAAGTATTTGAAACAACCCAACAACCACCCATCACTTATAGGAGAAGGTCCAAACCTAGTCTAACTAGGGTTGTGACTGAATCCTTGCCCAAAGATTCACCTCTCATAGCAGGTAACACAGCTAGAAGTGATGAGGGTAGTTCTTCACAAACTGAATTGAGGGCTTTATGTACCAAGTTAGTAGCCCAGGTTGACAATTTGGAGAAGGAGCTAAAGCAAACCAAGGAGGAATTTAAAGCTCACAAGGAGACTTTTGCCAAAGTTTATACAAAGCTAACAAAAAGGGTGAAGAAACTTGAAGAACAGTTGAACAAGAGAAAGAGGGCAAGAGTGATCGTGGATGATGATTCTGATGATGATGATTCAGATGGTTCGGACGGGGATGATGAAAATTCTTCCAAATAGGGGAGGAAGTTTGGTAAAGAAAGGAAATTTGAAGATAGATCAGGATCTCAGGGGAGGTATGAAGAAGGTTCTGAACAAGAAAAAGGTTATGATAAAGGTTCAGGTTCTGGTAATATTCATGAAGTTTCAGCTGAAGCAGTTCCATATGAAGAAGCAGTTCAAACTGCTAAGACAGAGCAAGTAACAGTTCAAACTGCTGAGTCAGAACAACAAGCAGTTCCAACTGAAGAAACTTCTGCTGAACAAGAATATGAAAGGAGAAGAGCAAATAAAGGAAAGAAACCTATGACATCTGAAGAAGTGGTTGCTGTTCAAGAACTTGAAAGACTTAAAAGGTTGAAGCCAAAAACTAAAGAACAGATTGATCATGAGGCAGAGGTTGCAAGGCTAATGTTAGAAGAAGATTTGGCTGATAAGGAAGCTGAAAAGGAAGCTAAACAAGCCCAGATGGATCATGATGAAGAATTTGCAAGGAAATTGGCTGCTGATGACATAAGGAATATATCTGAATTCATGGGAAGAAAAAGATCAAATGAAGTTGATGTAGAAGAATTCAATGAACAGTTGCAATATTTTCTAGATTCTGATGTGATGGTAAGAGCACAAGCTTCTATGGTTCTTAGAGATCAAGAGTTAAATGAAGATGAGAAGACAGAGGAGCTTAAGGAATTTATACTCAAGAAGAATGGAGTTACAAAATGGGATGATCTGATTCATAGAATAAGAGAAAGCCAGAAGTCAGGGTACAAGACAAAGTTACCTACAAAGAGAGAACTTGTTGAGGATATGAAGCATTATTTGAAGAACTCAGCAAATTACTCAATGAAAGATTTCAAGGGAAAGTCTTATGCTATTATTGAAAAAGAATTCTGTGAAACTTATGCTATTTTGAATTCTCCAAAAAGAAGTGTCAAAACAGGTAAGAAGAGGGAAGCAGAATCTATGGAATCAGAAGTTGCTAAGAAACAAAAGTCTGATGAAGAAGGATTAACTGATGAGAAGATTAAAAGCATGATGGTGATTATTCCAGAGTATTCTTACATTAAACCTTTGCAGGTTAAACATCCAATAATTGACTGGGAAGTGTTTACTGATGGTAGAATGAAGGGTTGGAAGATTATCAGGTTAGGAGATATTTCTGAAAGGTATAAATTGTTTGAAGATTTGCTTAAAGGCTTTGACAGAGAAGATCTAAATCAACTTTGGAGTTTAGTAAAAGAGAAGTTCAGAGATATTGATCCAGTTGAAGATAAAGACAAAGAACTATGGGTTCAATTGAAGAGAATATATGAGCCTGATGGTGGAGAATCGATTTGGAGATTTCAAGCTCAAGTCAAGGATATATCTTGGAAGTTATTTGGTACATGTGGAGTACACAGAGTATCTACAAAGGATGGAGTAGAGATATATATGCTGGTTGAAAAGAATTATCCACTCAGACCAGGTGTTTTGACTATGCTGGTATTTACTAAACTAGAAGCTAATGAAGAGTCTGAGATGGCTAATATGCTGGTAACGAAGATATTCAACCTTGCACAAGAAGTAAAAGCTAGATCAAAGAGATTTGCTTGATGGGTATTTGAAAGAATTTTCAGCATTAAGAAGAAGAAGCTTAATTTGAAGAAACTTAATGATTGGGAGGAAATCATAAGTTTAGGGGAGGATTGTTAGGAATTAAGCTTAAGCAGTTAAGACTGTTGGAGGTAACAGTTAAAACTGTTGAAGGAAGAAGTTAAGACTGCTGAGTATAGAAGTTCAGACGGTTTATGATTTATTGTAAAGTAGATAATTATGGAAAATATATTGTGTATATCGTATAAGAATAGATTGATAGTTATCTTGTACAGGAATCCTTAGTCTATAAAAGGATTGCCTAGGTTAAGGTTTAGATATACAAATATACGATACAGAGAAGATATATACGTATTAGAAAGATTCAAGGTTGTAAACCCTAGTGATAGGAAGATCACTCGTATTATTTGCTAATAATATTGAATCGTTGGAAGTTATTTATTCTGTGTTCTTTGTTTCATTCTAATCTTACAAAACACATAAGATCTTCTAAGTGCTAGCTAGTAAATTCCGCGTGCTAGACTTAGTATAATTCTTCGTATCACATCTAACACAAGGAGTGTGTGTAGATCCGGTCACCAACTGATTCTGCTGCTGGCCCTTCAGAAACGAAAGAAGCAGAATTCTCAGATAATGAGGTGGATTTCAACAATCTTCCATCAAATTATCAAGTTCCTTCTACTCCACAAACAAGAATTCACAAAGTCCACTCCCTGGAACATGTGATTGGAGATGTACAATCTGGTGTGAAGACAAGACAACAATTGATGACTTCAGACCATCAAGGGCTTCTTGATGCCCTTTATGCTTCAAAACAGCATGAGCTTTCAAACACTTGCTTGTTTGTATGTTTTCTCTCACATGATGAACCAAAGAACATTCTTAAGGCCCTAGATGATTCAAGCTGGTTAGAGGCTATGCAAGAAGAGCTTCTTCAGTTCAAGATTCAGAAGGTATGGGTGCTAGTTGATTTACCTAGGAATGCAAAGGTAATTGGCACTAGATGGGTTTTTAAGAACAAAAGGGATGAAAGGGGAATAGTGATTAAGAATAAGGCTAGATTAGTAGCCCAAGGGTACACACAAGAAGAAGGAATAGACTATGATGAAGTTTATGCTCCTGTAGCAAGGATTGAGGCAATTAGGCTTTTCTTAGCTTATGCTTCATTTTTAGGCTTCACAGTTTATCAAATGGATGTCAAGAGTGCATTCTTATATGGAACAATTGAAGAAGAGGTGTATGTTTCACAACCTCCAGGCTTCATTGACCCATTACATCCAGACAAAGTGTACAGAGTAGTGAAAGCTCTATATGGCCTTCATCAGGCACCAAGAGCTTGGTATGCAACACTAGCTTCCTACTTATTAGAAAATGGATTTCAAAGAGGAAAGATTGATCAGACACTTTTCATCAAACAGCACAAGAAGGATCTTCTGTTAGTGCAGGTGTATGTGGATGACATTATCTTTGGATCTACAAGGAAAGATATGTGTTTAGAATTTGAGAAGCTTATGAAAGATAAGTTTCAGATGAGTTCCATGGGGGAACTTACATTCTTTTTGGGTTTGCAAGTTAAGCAATCATCTGAAGGCATATTTATTAGTCAAGACAAATATGTTGCAGAGATACTTATAAAATTTCAATTTGCTGATTCAAAAATAGCAAGCACACCAATGGACTCTGAGAAGCACCTTCTGAAAGATGAAGATGGAGAGAATGTGGATGTACACACTTACAGATCTATGATAGGCTCTTTGATGTACCTTACATCATCTAGACCTGATATCATGTTCCCTGTTTTTGTTTGTGCAAGATTTCAAGTAACTCCAAAGGTTTCTCATTTAACTGCAGTCAAGAGAATTTTTAGATATCTCAAAGGTCAACCAAGGTTGGGTATATGGTATTCTAGGGAATCTCCTTTTGACTTGGTAGCATATTCGGATAGTGATTATGCTGGTGCTAGCTTGGACAGAAAGTCAACAACTGGAGGATGTCAATTCCTTGGGTGTAGACTTGTCTCATGGCAGTGTAAGAAGCAAACAAGTGTGGCAAATTCAACAACTGAAGCTGAATATATAGCTGCCGCAAGTTGCTCTAGTTAAGTTCTATGGCTTCAAAACCAACTTCTTGATTATGGGTACAATTTCTTAAACACTGTTATTCATATTGATAATAGTAGTACAATTTGTATTATTAAAAATCCAGTGCAACATTCTAAAACAAAACACATTGAAATTAGACATCACTTTATAAGAGACTGCAATGAGAAAAGATTAATTCAAGTACTTAAAATTGATTCAGAATTTAATTTTGCAGATCTGCTAACAAAAGCTTTTGATGTTTCAAGGTTTCAGTACTTAGTAGCAAGTATTGGAATGCTTAATCTTTGAATTTTCAATCAAATGTGTTTATGTAAATAAATTTTTGTTTCTGCTGCTGGCTTTATATTATACTGCTGCTATTACAAAAAGTTTGTGCTGCTAGTACAAATTTAAAATGTGTTATTCATATAGTTGGTCTTATGATTTTTCTAATGCAAGTCAAGTACTTTGTACTTTGTTCTTTTGGTTTTAGGCTAACAATTTCAGGTATGAATATGTGAACACAAAGGAAATTTCAAGTGAAATGAAAGCAACAAAATGCTGATATTGGCTGCTGCCATAATAGGTTTATGATGGACTGAGTTTGGGAATTTAAAACTCCTTAAAACTACTTTTTTGAAACCTAGTTATGATATTTCACATTGAATTGATGACTTAGTTGATCAGATAGTAACTGATGCAACTCACTTTCTATCATTTTATACTTTCAAGTATAATGAGCAAGTCTAAGGACATCTGATAGAAAGAACAACTAGTAAAAGTGAATCTAACACTTGTGTTAGAGGCAACAATTACTATGAGCTGGAAACCCTGTCAGGAAAACTCTATGAATGAGTTTATCTGCACACAGGCAGTTATTTATAACTGAAAACATTGGTTCTCACACAACCAGAGGTTGCTTTAAACCGAAATTTTGATTAAGTGTCTGTTATACACTTAATCCCTTCAAAATGGTTGAAAGCAGTATGATTTTTCAATTCTAAAATCATGAACATACTGCTAAGTCAAATAATTTCTTAAACAAGGATTTTCAAGAGACTCACAAAAACCATCCATTGATGGACCATGAGTCAAATGTCCAATGAATCACCTCTCATAGGAGTTAACACACCTAGAAGTGATGAGGGCAGTAACTTAAACTCTTAAGGAATTGATGGCTTCATGTACAATATTGTCTGACAACAAGTTCTAAATAATGGATCAGATGATAAGGAAAGATATATTTTGGTACATAGTGAGATCTTCCAAACAAGGGGAGGAAACAAAAGTTATTTGTATCTCAGGGGAGGTAACAATCTCATGGGAGGAAATAATAGCCCAGAAAAGGAAGATAATCCAATGAAAGGAAGGAGAAGACAAGAGCATACAAGATGATGACATGGAGGTTGAAAATGACAAGAACATTCCAAAGGAGAAAGTTCTATCTAGGTCAAACGAAGAAAAGTTTCAATTTCAGTTTACCACGTTTGTTCATCACTTGCAAAGACATGCTGATAGATGATTTCACTTGTTGAAACAAGCATCCAAGATACACAGCATCATTGCCTCTTATAATTCCTCCATCCAAGGAAATTGCACCATCTTTTAGTCCAAGATTGGAGCAATGTTTTGATATTGTTAAAGTCAAAGAACAAAGCAGATGAATTACTGAGAAGATATTCAATCTTGAAGAACAGAAGTATTTGAAAGATCTTCACAATCCATAATTTAATTCAGAAACATGTTGAAATGGATTCACATGTTTAGGGTAGGATTGTTGGGAATTAAATATTCAAGAAGTTTAATATCGGATTCTATTCAAAGAAAAACATTAAGTGTGATTCTGCTGCTAGTACATTTGGTTCCTGCTGTTAATGTTTGTTCCTGCTGCTAGATCATTTGATTCTGCTGCTAGCGATAAATGACTCTGCTGCTAGGCTTAGCATTCTGCTGCTGTTGATCCTGCTGCTAAGCGATAACTCATTGATGCTGCTAATGTACATTCTGCTGCTAAGTGGATAAGTATGAAAAGATATTATTTGTATTTTGGTCAACAATATACGGTAGATAATATCTTACCCCATGTGCTTAGTTAACAAGTTGTGTACACAGATACATGTTGTATCTTATGTACTGACACACTCAAGATAAGTTAACAAGTAGGTCGGCTAGACTTTAAGCAATATGTAAAGATCTTCTTGGACTATAAAAGAGGATCTTAGACTCGATATTATGTGTGCATAAAATAGATAAGTTGATAAGTTCATAACTGTTAAAAAATAGAACAAATACAACAATATCACAAGTTGTAAGAACATAAGATTCAAGGTCTTTGTAACCCTAGTGATAGAAAGATCACTCGTATTATTTTGAATAATATTGAATCGTTTTGGTGAAAAGCTTTCATTGTTTATTGTCATATAACTAATCATAACCTTTCCATTTCCATAACAAAAATAACCTTCTAAGTGTGATTAAATAAATTCCGCTTACTTAATCATATTACCTCAATATATCATACATACAAAGTCACAAGGTTTAACCACCTTAACCGTGTGTCGAATCCCAGCACATTTCCATCATTTATTGTGACCGAAGCCATGCACTGCTCTCGGCTAAACGCACCTCAGTTTCCTGAGAAAAACATGCTAAAAGTCAGCTACCGCTGGTGAGTTAATAGGTTTAAGTAAATAGCACATATGGACCAATAGCAATATCATAAAAACAAGTCAGCAGATACACACTATCCGTTATGCAAACACTAAGCCTCATCCTACCGAAACTAAGACAATGCAGCACGACTAGCGTTAGCAAAATAATAAACGTTGCCCGCGAGTGTTAATCCCAAGACACTCGGCCAAAAACCCGACTTGGTATACGTTCGCCTTGGCTATGCCGAGCCAACCGAATGGGGACGTCACTCCCAATAGATCTATTTATAACAAACGGCTTCCCAACAAGAATTAACGGCAGATGATAGTGGGCACAAAATGGGATTCAGCAAACTTAGGTTTCTGCATACTAGTGTGATCTTAAAAGCAATTTCATTTCTGGTCCATGAAAACAATTTTGCATGTTTCTCACCCCAAGTTTATAAATCAAAAATATCGTATAAAATGTGGAGCTATAAACTCACCTTTCAAATACAACAATTCAGCAATCAATCAAAATAATGCAACCGCGCCGATCAGCACCCTAAATTAGTACGGTAAGTCTTAGCAAAACGTTCGTGTCTCAAGTGTCTTTATTTTATTTGAAAAGTTTTACGTTTGACCTGTGCTCGTGCATTTCTTGCTTGCTGTGTGGTAAAGTATATTTCGAAACGATTTATTTTTATAACTCTTTGGGGGTAGCTCATGGTGAAAGTGCATGGTGGGAATACGTAACGGAACATCCGTGCTAGTATTCGCAACTTAACGTGCAACCGTTATATATATATATATATATATATATATATATATATATATATATATATATATATATATATATATATATATATATATATATATATATATATATATATACTTTATAAATTTATTTCTCATATATTTAATTATGAAGATTAATTAAATACGTTTTGAAGATTGGTTAATAAAATATAGTCAGTGAAAATCATTATGTTTAGAAACGTCGTTTATTATTTTCATTATAAGAAAACAAGTTTTGTTAAGTAATTCCATAAAGTATTCTCAAGTTGTGGATTTTCTCAAAATACTCTAAGTGTTGGATTTTTAGAAAATTTGGGCATGCCCATTCGTTTATACAACGTTTCCATTTATCTCACGTGTTGCAAAGTTTACTCAAATACTTCGCTAATTAGTTATAAGTGCAAAATACTCTTAGTGACATATGTCAAGTGTCGTGAATATATTCGTTAGTTATATTATTCGTTATTTTCACCTTTAAGTAGTAACATTTGGTTTTGACGTAAAGTCAATATTTTGTCAAAAAGTCAACAATAGTCAATCTAAATGTCAATTTAGTAAAAATGTCAATTTTTACCCTTTTGGAGACTAAACGTCTCAAAACAAGTCCAAAAATAGTTATCGTTATATTTATCGCGTCGTTAAACATTATTAACTACAGCGAGTCGGAAAATATTCCAAAAATCAAACTTATCATTTTTATTTGTAAATTGGGCCGAAACTTCTTAAATAAGCCCATTTACCATTTTTGACCCAAAACACATTTTTAGTTATAACGTATATATCGACACGTTACTAAAAATCATTTTACGCGTTCAATACGTCCGTTTGGTCAAAAAGTCAAACTTTCAAAAATACACAAGGGCTTCGGCCCAACAGTAACTAAGTGGGCTTTTTGGCCCAAAAATCCATTCGGTCCAATTTGTTATTATTTGTTACTTATTAGTGCTTATTAGTTACTAAATATACTTTTTACTTATCAATAAGCTCTTATAATTAAGCTACTTGGTCAAAAAGTCAAACTTGACTATGTTACTGTTCATTCGACCCATTTTATGTATCTCAACTTATTTTTACCTTTTTACTAGTTATTTTTAGTAGCTTATAGCTTATTAAATAAGCTAATCCAAATAAGCACTTTACTTTATTTCTCCACCATTTCACCACTTAAGCCAAAATTATATATTTTTCAAAACCCCAATAATCTCATATTTTATTTATAGGCCGATCCATATATAAGCTCAAAAATTCAATATAGTGCTTGATTTAGTGTAAAAATCATAACTAATGTTTGTATTATCAAATAGGCACTATATGCAACAAGATTTATCACACAAGCAAGAAATCTACAAACTAACTCATAAATACTAGAAAAGTCGAGCACTATATCATATAGATCAAACCCTAGCTTAAATCATATTATCAAAACATACATATTTAACACTTTTAAACATCACTATACACCAAATGAACAAGAGATTAACAAATTTAGAAAAGTTTTATAAGTTCTTACAATGGTTGTGAAGTTAACGTGTGATATGTAGCCAAGAACACCCAAAATCTTGCTAGTTTTACCCAAATTAAACATCCAAATTACCCAAAATCCTTTGCAAACACTTATGATCTTGAATCTTTGTAGAGAAAATTTTGTAAGAATGTGTTATGTGTGTGTACATGAGGCGTAGAAATGAGGATAGAAAAAGGAATATCAAGTTTATTTTGGGAAGTATTAAAAGATAAGATGTGAGAAATCTAAAAAGTATACTACCATTAGTAGTAAGTTTAAGATTACATTTAAGATAAGGTGTAAAAATTATCCCATGTGAGTTTGTGAATTTACATGGCCGGTTAGGCCTATTATAGGTGAGGGCAAAAATAGTTTTGATCCCGCTTTGGTGTATTGTGTGTCGGTTTGAGTTAAAAAGTTACCGTAAAGTCCCGGTTTGACGTTTTTGGACCCGATAACGTAAAATAAAGTTTTTAACCACGTTTTCGTCAGAAATATAATAAAATGTCATTACTGACTCAAAAACATATTTATTTGACCTTTACCATATGTACTGTGCTGTCGGTACGCGCGTGCGGTTGTTTTTCAGAAAATGCGAGAAATATCTCAGTTAATTATAATACTTGTCAGTAATTATGAGAAATGTAATAATTTAACTTTACTGACAAAAAATAAACTTTTCTGCAGTGACTGTAAGCTACAGTATGCTAGGACAGCTCCCGAAAATGCTCAAAAATACTCAGAAATATGCAAATGCGCATAGAAATGCTTAGCTTAAAAATAATTAATACTCATATAATATTAATTAACAACGTGAAAATTACCATTTGTCACAGTCTCCCCATCTAATCGGGAAATCCGTCCCGGATTTCAATTGACGCCACTCTTGGTTTTCGGAAAAAGATGAGGGTATTTTCGCTTGATCTCGTCCTCTCGCTCCCAGGTGTATTCGGGGCCTCTGCAAGAGTTCCATCGGACCTTCACAATTGGGATACGACTCTGCTTTAGTCGTTTCACTTCCCGGTCCATGATTTCAATCGGTTCTTCAATAAAATTTAACCTCTCATCAAGCTGGATTTCATCCAAAGGAATAACTGCGCTTTCATCGGATAAACACTTCTTCAAATTACTGACGTGAAAAACGTCTTGCACAGCACTGAGCTCAGACGGCAATTCGAGTCGGTAGGCTACCGGCCCGATCTTATCAAGGATCTCAAAAGGTCCTATATAGCGAGGGTTCAATTTACCACGCTTGCCAAATCTGATCATGCCTTTCCATGGTGAGACCTTCAACATCACTTTATCTCCACTTGAAACTCAAGGGGTTTCCGCCTCTTGTCGGCGTAACTCTTTTGACGGTCGCGAGCCGCCTGCATTTGGTTCCTGATCTGTACAATCTTTTCAGTAGTCTCATGGACTAGCTCTGGTCCGGTAAGTTGGCTCTCTCCAACTTCCGCCCAACAAATCGGCGATATGCACTTACGTCCATAAAGTGCTTCATACGGTGCAACTTTAATGCTGGTGTGATAGCTGTTGTTATAGGAAAATTCGACTAAAGGCAAATGCCTGTCCCAGCCGTTTCCGAAATCAATTATACAGGCTCTTAACATGTCCTCTAATGTCTGAATGGTCCTTTCACTCTGACCATCCGTTTGGGGATGATATGCCGTACTCATATCGAGTTTGGTTCCCAATGCATCCTGAAGTGACTTCCAAAAATTTGACGTGAATCGACTGTCTCGATCAGAGATAATAGATACAGGCACACTATGCCTTGCAACAATTTCTTTAACATATAAACGCGCGAGTTTATCCATCTCAATTTTCTACGCTATAGGAAGAAAATGCGCTGATTTTGGTGAGACGGTCAACGATTACCCAAATCGTGTCATAACCACTCGATGTCCTAGGCAATTTCGTTATAAAATCCCTAGTAATGCGCTCCCATTTCCATTCCGGAATCTCAGGTTGAACAAGCAGACCGGACGGTCTTTGGTGTTCTGCCTTAACCTTCGAGCACGTTAAGCACTTGCTGACATATTCTGCTATATCGGCCTTCATGTTTGGCCACCAATACAACTTTTTCTGGTCTAAATACATCTTGTCAGATCCTGGGTGAATGGAGTACTTGGACTTATGGGATTCGTGCATAATAAAATCACGAATTCCTCCATACAATGGAATCCAATACCTGTCTCCATAACGCAAAATCCCATCGGATCTTCTTACTAATCCATTCTCAAGTTCTGGCATTCTGTGAATCTTTTCACTAGGTCGGTTTTCATCTTTGAGTGCCTCATCCTGAGCCTCAAGAATTTTTGTTGGAAGCGGCGAATTAATCGTCATCCCTAACGATCTAACTCTAAGAGGTTTGATCCGTTCTTTTCTGCTAAGGGCGTCGGCAACAACATTTGCCTTGCCTGGGTGATAACGGATTTCACAATCATAGTCGCTAAGCAACTCCAACCATCGGCGCTGTCTCATGTTCAGCTCCTTCTGGTTCAATATATGTTGTAGACTCTTGTGATCAGTATACACTACGCACTTAGTTCCATAAAGGTAGTGTCTCCAAATTCTCAGTGCAAACACGACTGATCCTAATTCTAGGTCGTGGGTTGTGTAGTTTTTCTCATGGGTTTTCAGCTGTCGAGAAGCGTATGCTATTACCTTCTCCCTTTGCATCAACACGGCTCCCAAACCTTTGTGTGATGCGTCACAATACACAACAAAATCTTCGCTACCCTCGGGTAAAGCTAAAATAGGCGCACTGCACAATTTTTCCTTAAGGAGTTGAAAAGCTTCTTCCTCATCATTTCCCCAGTCGTATTTCACATTCTTTTGAGTCAATTTCGTCAATGGTTTAGCTATCTTAGAGAATCCCTCTATAAATCTTCTGTAATAACCGGCAAGTCCTAAAAATTGTCGGATTTTCATCGGCGTTGTGGGCGTTGCCCAATCCTTTATGGCCTCAATCTTAGCAGGATCTACGTGAATTCCTTGCTTATCGATCACATGACCAAGAAATTGCACGGTCGATATCCAAAATTCATACTTCGAAAACTTAGCATACAACTCTTCCTTTTTCAATAATTCCAGAATTAGCTTGAGATGTTCCTCATGCTCTTGCTCATTCTTGGAATATATCAAGATATCGTCAATGAACACTATCACAAATTTGTCCAAATACGGCTTACACACACGATTCATGAGATCCATGAATACTGCTGGTGCATTTGTCAAGCCGAATGGCATAACTTGAAATTCATAATGGCCATATCGGGTTCGGAATGCGGTCTTCGGGATATCCTCTTCCCGGACTCGAAGTTGGTGATAACCCGATCTCAAGTCTATCTTAGAATAAACCGATGATCCCCGCAAATTATCAAACAAATCATCTATCCTCGAGAGTGGGTATCTATTCTTAATGGTTAGCTTATTCAGTTCCCGATAGTCTATACACATCCTGAAGGATCCATCCTTTTTCTTAACAAACAAAACAGGAGCTCCCCAGGGCGATGAACTAGGTCTGATGAAACCTTTTCCAGACAGTTCAGCTAACTGCTCGGATAGTTCCTGTAATTCCGTAGGTGCTAAACGATATGGTGCTCGCGCTACAGGCGCGGCTCCTGGCACTAAATCGATTTGGAATTCGATTTGTCTGGCCGGTGGAAGTCCCGGTAAGTCTTCTAGAAAGACCTATGGAAAATCCCTTACGATTGGCACATCTTCCAACCTTTTCTCTCCAAGTTCCTTTCCTTTCATTTCCGTGACATGAGCTAAAAAGAGATAACATCCCTTCTCGATGTACTTCTGCACCTTCGTACACGAGATGATTGCCAATCTTGACGAACGCGCACGATCAGAACGGTCACCTTCAACAATCAGAACTTCGTTCCCATAGGGAACTCTAATGATTTTCTCATCACAAACGATGACGACATGATATTTCGATAACCAATCCATCCCTATGATGACGTCAAAACTACCTAATTTCACTGGCATCAGATCAATGTTGAAAGGACGATTCAACAAGTTTCAAGTGCAACCCCTGATGATGGTACCTACTCTTTCTAGGTTTCCGTTTGCTAATTCTACGTCGAAGGCATTATCTAGGGTGGTCGGGGCTATGTCAAGTAAAGGACTAAAATCGGTTGATACAAAACTTCTATCTGCTCCCGTATCGAAAAGTACTGAAGCATAACGATTATTTAAGAGAAACGTTGATGTGTCTCGCGACTACTAGTTTTAAATTTATAACACGAATTACCGGATAAAGCTAAGAAAACACGGGCAAGTATGACCCTTCCGTATGTAGCTAGTTTTGGTTGGTAAGCCGAGGTCCTTCACTAGGATTTGGGTGTTTTCAATTATGAAGAATCTATGTAACAATAAGCAATAAAAAGGTGGTAATTGGTTGTCACGTCCCAAAATACCATATAAGCAACAAGTAACACTAAAAATGATGATTATGTGAATTCAATAAGATTAAAAACAACACTTGTTTGGAACTAGTATCTATTTCAATGGAGTGTATGGAGTATCGGGTAGATATCAAGCAATAGTAAACAAAATCTAAGTTTATACAATTCCAATTCAATGGGTGATATCATGAAATTGCATATATCACGGTTTAGCTTAACACGCCCTTTCGACCTATGAATGTTATTATAAACCGATTCATTATAAACCATTTGTTAGAAATATTAGTTTTACCACTTTGTTCATAAGAACCCTTTCGACCTAAACAAGTCCATTTAACATGTTTATTCATAGTTGTCAATTATGAAATACCAAACATATATGCGCATTAACATTTGGAACAAATCATAACAAGAAGTTCTTTCGACCTTATAAATTCGGTTATGATTTATCAACAAGTTATTTAGACATGTTACAATTCAAACAAACTCATAAGCAGAGCCATAATTCTATATTGCAAAATACCAAACACTCCATATCAATATTCACATGATTCCAAACAAGTATAAATAAAACTAACCACTCATGTCAATCAAAGACATAAACTTATAAATCATATCAATAACAAACATCTTGAAATATAAAAGTAACAAAGTTTACCCAAAGTAGATTACAATAGGCAAAGGTGAAGGATTATAGCAACCTTCAAGCCTCCAATCAACTACAACTTCTAACCAAGCCGAAAAAATCACACCCGAACACTTCGTCAAGTACTTGAGCACTACTTCTGGAGATGGCAGAGGTTTGTGGCCTTTTGGGGTTGATAATAGTTAATGGAAATTCGTCCTTAAGGGTGGAAGCTAGAATTTCTCACTTAAAACCATGCCAAAATGGTCTTATTAATAGGTAGAAGCCACCCTTAGCCAACAAGTAAGTTACTTGGGCACAAAGGGTCATAAAAATGCAGGTTTATGAGTAAATAGAGGCAAGTGATCGGACATGGGGCTTAATGACACTTAATTACACATTAAAAATAACTTGGAGAAGTCAGATTCAGCCATCTGAATCAGATGCGAGGCAATACCGATCGGATTTTGGCCAATACCGATCGGTATTGGTCTCCATCCGATCGGTTGGATCCTTCTAACCTATAGATTTTTCTCTTAGCTTTCCGTGGCCACTTGAATCAACTAAATCCGAGTTCGTATGCTCAAGTTATGGCCAAAATGGTGAAGGTGTGTCGGGAACAACGAGTCTATCAATAATTCTTCGTTTGAGCTTCTTTTCTTCATTTCTTTTCCCGTTTTCCCTCTTGTACTTTATTCTTGAGTCTTTGGAGTGACAACTTCATGACTTTATCTTCTCGAATAAACTCCAAGAGACTCTCATTTGTCGGGAATTCTTCATACATGCATAAATCTTCGTTTATTGATCATTTATTCGACTTTTTCTTCGTTTTCTTGTACTTGAGCTTCCATGAACCTAAAACATAAATTATACTCAATTAAGTACCATAAGTTCATAAAAGTGACCAATATATATGCATAAAATCCACAATAACGCTCCTAAAAACATGTTAGATTTGAGCGTTATCAAATCCCCCACACTTGAACTTTGCTTGCCCTCAAGCAAATCTAGAAAAAGAAAAATTAAAATGCATATCTAAAAAAATGAAAAGAAAAAAAAATAAAAATTTTATGAAAAATTAGAAAATATCGAAAAATCTTTTTGGTTTTTTTATAAATAAGCGAAAATTGAGCGCACACTCCCCCACACTTAAGGGTTTGCTTGCCCTCAAGCAAATATTAAGAAAAATAGATCCACATGGTGCATGAAAGATGATTATAAAAATTATGATGCAAATCTACCAAGTACAAGTACAAGATAAGATTCATCAATTTTTAAGCGTTATGGTGAAAAACCGAGATGTATGACAATATTTTCTTGCTTGAGTAACATTTCTAAACACCTCACGAAAAAGAAACGAAGTATAATTCACTCAATCACTCATTTATTTAGGTAGTGGAGTATATATAAGAGAAATCACACTCATTGCTCAGTCATGATCCGTTTATTACCATAGGCTTGTACAAGAAACAAAACTCCACCGACGTGGCGTAAGCGCCAAGTGTAAACATCTAAAGAGGTCTTTTATTCGGGTTTAAGGTTAAGGGTTATATCAGACTTATGTGCAACTATCTTATGTAAAACATAATAGCTCGCTAACAACGAATTCTAACGATTTTCTCATCACAAACGATGACGACATGATATTTCGATAACCAATCCATCCCTATGATGACGTCAAAACTACCTAATTTCACTGGCATCAGATCAATGTTGAAAGGACGATTCAACAAGTTTCAAGTGCAACCCCTGATGATGGTACCTACTCTTTCTAGGTTTCCGTTTGCTAATTCTACGTCGAAGGCATTATCTAGGGTGGTCGGGGCTATGTCAAGTAAAGGACTAAAATCGGTTGATACAAAACTTCTATCTGCTCCCGTATCGAAAAGTACTGAAGCATAACGATTATTTAAGAGAAACGTTGATGTGTCTCGCGACTACTAGTTTTAAATTTATAACACGAATTACCGGATAAAGCTAAGAACACACGGGCAAGTATGACCCTTCCGTATGTAGCTAGTTTTGGTTGGTAAGCCGAGGTCGTTCACTAGGATTTGGGTGTTTTCAATTGTGAAGAATCTATGTAACAATAAGCAATAAAAAGGTGGTAATTGGTTGTCACGTCCCAAAATACCATATAAGCAACAAGTAACACTAAAAATGATGATTATGTGAATTCAATAAGATTAAAAACAATACTTGTTTGGAACTAGTATCTATTTCAATGGAGTGTATGGAGTATCGGGTAGATATCAAGCAATAGTAAAAAAAATCTAAGTTTATACAATTCCAATTCAATGGGTGATATCATGAAATTGCATATATCACGGTTTAGCCTAACACGCCCTTTCGGCCTATGAATGTTATTATAAACCGATTCATTATAAACCATTTGTTAGAAATATTAGTTTTACCACTTTGTTCATAAGAACCCTTTCGACCTAAACAAGTCCATTTAACATGTTTATTCATAGTTGTCAATTATGAAATACCAAACATATATGCGCATTAACATTTGGAACAAATCATGACAAGAAGCTCTTTCGACCTTATAAATTCGGTTATGATTTATCAACAAGTTATTTAGACATGTTACAATTCAAACAAACTCATAAGCAGAGCCATAATTCTATATTGCAAAATACCAAACACTCCATATCAATATTCACATGATTCCAAACAAGTATAAATAAAACTAACCACTCATGTCAATCAAAGACATACACTCATAAATCATATCAATAACAAACATCTTGAAATATAAAAGTAACAAAGTTTACCCAAAGTAGATTACAATAGGCAAAGGTGAAGGATTATAGCAACCTTCAAGCCTCCAATCAACTACAACTTCTAACCAAGCCGAAAAAATCACACCCGAACACTTCGTCAAGTACTTGAGCACTACTTCTGGAGATGGCAGAGGTTTGTGGCCTTTTGGGGTTGATAATAGTTAATGGAAATTCGTCCTTAAGGGTGGAGGCTAGAATTTCTCACTTAAAACCATGCCAAAATGGTCTTATTAATAGGTAGAAGCCACCCTTAGCCAACAAGTAAGTTACTTGGGCACAAAGGGTCATAAAAATGCAGGTTTATGAGTAAATAGAGGCAAGTGATCGGACATGGGGCTTAATGACACTTAATTACACATTAAAAATAACTTGGAGAAGTCAGATTCAGCCATCTGAATCAGATGCGAGGCAATACCGATCGGATTTTGGCCAATACCGATCGGTATTGGTCTCCATCCGATCGGTTGGATCCTTCTAACCTATAGATTTTTCTCTTAGCTTTCCGTGGCCACTTGAATCAACTAAATCCGAGTTCGTATTCTCAAGTTATGGCCAAAATGGTGAAGGTGTGTCGGGAACAACGAGTCTATCAATAATTCTTCGTTTGAGCTTCTTTTCTTCATTTCTTTTCCCGTTTTCCCTCTTGTACTTTATTCTTGAGTCTTTGGAGTGACAACTTCATGACTTTATCTTCTCGAATAAACTCCAAGAGACTCTCATTTGTCGGGAATTCTTCATACATGCATAAATCTTCGTTTATTGATCATTTATTCGACTTTTTCTTCGTTTTCTTGTACTTGAGCTTCCATGAACCTAAAACATAAATTATACTCAATTAAGTACCATAAGTTCATAAAAGTGACCAATATATATGCATAAAATCCACAATAACGCTCCTAAAAACATGTTAGATTTGAGCGTTATCAAATCCCCCACACTTGAACTTTGCTTGCCCTCAAGCAAATCTAGAAAAAGAAAAATTAAAATGCATATCTAAAAAAATGAAAAGAAAAAAAAAATAAAAATTTTATGAAAAATTAGAAAATATCGAAAAATCTTTTTGGTTTTTTTATAAATAAGCAAAAATTGAGCGCACACTCCCCCACACTTAAGGGTTTGCTTGCCCTCAAGCAAATATTAAGAAAAATAGATCCACATGGTGCATGAAAGATGATTATAAAAATTATGATGCAAATCTACCAAGTACAAGTACAAGATAAGATTCATCAATTTTTAAGCGTTATAGTGAAAAACCGAGATGTATGACAATATTTTCTTGCTTGAGTAACATTTCTAAACACCTCACGAAAAAGAAACGAAGTATAATTCACTCAATCACTCATTTATTTAGGTAGTGGAGTATATATAAGAGAAATCACACTCATTGCTCAGTCATGATCCGTTTATTACCATAGGCTTGTACAAGAAACAAAACTCCACCGACGTGGCGTAAGCGCCAAGTGTAAACATCTAAAGAGGTCTTTTATTCGGGTTTAAGGTTAAGGGTTATATCAGACTTATGTGCAACTATCTTATGTAAAACATAATAGCTCGCTAACAACGAATTCTTGCATCACCAAATAACGGATGGTCACTAAGGATAACCTTAGATCGCTAACGACGTTACCTAATTCCTCAAGAAATCGGATGGTCACTACATGTCAATACACTTGATAATTTCACAAAGTCAAAAGGGGTAAGGTTAAGGCATGGGAATATTTATGAAATTGGTTTTAAAAGAAAAATAAAGTCAAGTCTAATACCCATGTTGCTAGTCACTAAACAAACCGCAAACCCGTAAATGATTATAGTTACAATCTTCTCCTCTTCACATATCGATCACCAAATATATATGTATATCACGTCTTAGCACATTGGCTAATCGATATCTCAAACATACTTCATCTTCCTTCATCTTCAAAATAATATAGCACATTGGCTATAATTGTCATCACATATATTTTTTTTTTCTCTCTCTTTTTTCAATGACTTATTCAATTTTTTTATTTTCACATTTTTTTTTCAACACGTCTCTTTCATACATCACATCTCCCCCACACTTCGCATAAGCATACACCACAAAAAATAAAAATAAGAAGTTGGCCACCTTCATCTTTGTCGGAATGGCACATTCAAATAACGAAGTGTAACCAAACTATTAATCATCAAAAACAATCCAACATTCCAAGCAACTAGCAACCAACCATTTAGACTTTGGCAAGGGGTTAGGCTAAGGTTTAAAGTGTAAAATATTTTTTTGCTTTTTAAGTGGATGTAACAAAAGAAAGGAATGGCTCAGAGGGTTTAACTATGGGTATCTAGCGCTAAAGATAAACGCTAACAAATGGGTCCATATTGGTGGTTAACTAGCCAGTGTGGCTAGCTAATATATCATTAGATGTAAAATGGAAGGCCATTTGGTTTAATCCTAAGGGTGCCTCTTTATCACACATATACACTTATATCACACGAATGCGATCTTACTGCGGTCTGGTAATGATTTACAAGTACAAGTTCTAGAATAAATAAAATCACCGGCACACTCATAGCAAAAGATCCAAGCATAAAAGATGTATGCTATATATATAGAACATGCTCAAATCCTCACAATTTAGTGGAAAGGGTATAAAATGTGCTAGCAAATGTTATCGATCCCAGAATGGATTGCAATATTAATCGGGACACATCTCGAATTTTTCAAAATTACAGATTTCACCAGTGGATTGATCCAGTTATTCTAATATATTATCCTAAAAGCGTGAAAACAATTAGATCACAAGGGAAAACAAGTACATAAAATTTTAAATTGACCCCAAAAATTATAAATTTGAAAAGCAGTTTCGTTTTCCACTATCTAACTTTCCCCCACACTTAAGTTACGCATTATACTCATTGTGAAAAATAAACTTCAAAGCATGTAAAATAGGGAAAATAAATAAATAAATAGTCCAAGAGAAACGAAACTTCCCGGGCCAAGAAATAGCGATCGAGCTCCATATGATAAATTGCTAAGCAAATGCTAGCATAAGCTTGTGAGAACAATCTATTTCTGATCCAAACATCTTCCTTCATCACCTGCTGCAATTATTCAAACAAAAACAAAACAAACAAACAAAACACACAAAATGCAAGCAATAATATATTAGCATGTAACACCCCCACACTTAAGATTTTCCAAGTTTTGAAAAGAATTTTTGCAAAAAGGGTGTACATGTTTATTTAAAACGGAAATAAGCAAACAAACCAGTAAAAGCTCGGGTTGCCTCCCGAGAAGCGCTTAATTTATTAATGAGTCGTTAGCTAGACTCTTCCCCGGATTAGGATTCTTTGACGATACGGTTCAAATGGGGAATTTCAGTTCTTAAACGTTGAGGGTATGGGATCTTTGGTATGTACTTCACAAGTGACGGGGATTCTTTTGATTTGACCATGTGATAATCCCTTGTCGTTATCTTGAACGCTTGATCGATTTTATTAAAAACGAAGACAGGTGGCGAATCTTTTTGATTTTTCAGAGGTTCATCAGACTTTCCACTCCTCGTGAATGTGTAATTCACATTTTCAATAGGATCTGGAGGAGGTGGATCAGTCCTACCGTTTTGTTTTGAAGAAACTGAATTTTGTGGATTAGACCACTCGTCTAGCTTTCTTTCCAATTCTCCATTCCTGTTGGGTATCTTTGACACTCCCTTCTCCTGCTTCTTAATCTCTTTTTCTTTCAAGACTTCATTTTCAACTTCTCCAGTTGCATTGAGTTCCTCATTACCAACATGATTCGTTAATTCATCATGTACACACATCTTCTCTTTCGCTGAACGTTCAGTGGTAGTGATATGCACGGTTCAATCCTCGAGAAAAGGTGGTTCGGTTGGTGAATTAGTCATGATTGGGCTCAGGTTAGGCATAGTTGAAATGGGTTCAGTTTCATCCTCCTCGATAACTTCAACATCACCCTTATCATGTTCATTTCGAATTGGTGGTGATTTGAATTTTCCTCCGGTAACTTCGTATCTAGACTTGGTTTTTGAGGCGTGAGGAAGGAATGTGGTACACTGGATTTCTTTACCCTGGATAATCGCTTGGTGGTTTCTTTTTTCTTGATCAATTTGATGTTCCAATTCAACCATCTGATTCTTCAATTCTTCTTCCATCAACTCATTCAACATGTCCTCCGGTGAGGTTTTGGAATATTGAGATGGATATGGCATTTCATCTCGGGATCGGAAGTGAGGATGGGAACTGTTTGGGTTGTGGTTTGGATAGGAGTACGAATTTTTAGGTTTTAGGTCATGATATCCTCCGTGATATCCTTCATGTTGTACGTGGTTTGCTTCCATGGGATCACACATCGGCGTGTCATCCTGCATGTAGTTTTGTGAAGCGTGGTGTATTTCGTTATCTCTACAATCATCTCGTATCTCCTTCAGCTCTTCCCTTATGTTCTTGAATTCATCGTCAATATGTCTGGAGAGAGCTTCCAATTTCTCCATCAATAAGGAATGATCGGCATTGATGTTGCTTCCACCGGCGGAAACAACGGTTTTTGGTTTGGGCACGATTAGAGAATTTTCCGAGAAATCGAGCTTGAGTTGGACCTTGTCCTCGAGGAGTTTAAATGCTTCGTTGGGAGTATTGTAGAGGAAAATTCCTCCAGCTTCGAGAATTCCTTGAGTTGGATCGTCTAAACCATGATAGAATGTTTGAATTATTTCTCCTTTGGTTAGACCGTGTCCATAACAAGTGCGAAGCATATTTTTAATACGGAGCCAGGCATCAACGAGAGTTTCGTGATCGAGTTGGTGAAAGTCGTGAACTTCGTTTAGGAGACGTTTAAACTTTGCGGGAGAAAAGTATCGGCTAATAAAAGCTTTTCTCATCTCTTCCCACGTAGTAATTGTTCCTTCATTTAATTCGTTCAACCAAATCTTAGCTTCTCCGGTTAATGAGAAAGGAAAAGTCCTCAATTTAACCGCTTCCTCTTGATTTTCACCATATTGGAATAGGCTACTAATCTCAAGAAAATCGGCTACGTGTTGGTGAGGATTGGACCGGATTCTCCCATCAAATTGATTCTCTCGAATCATTTGCATGTGGGTACCCTTGATATGGAAATTGTTGGAAAGAGGGCGTTGAATAATAGCGGAACTAGGTGTTGGTGCAACGGTCCTAGTGCTTGACCACATGGGTTGGTCATCGGGATCAACAATGATAACGGATGGGGAATCGGGTGGAGTTTCGACTTTCTCCTCAAATATGTTGAGTTTTGTTACAACGACAAGTTCCTCGATGAACAGTTGTTTGGTGTAAGGTTCGGGTGACTTGATTTCGATAAAGGGTTCAAATGAATCGATCTCAGTAAAAGGCTTGGAGGACTCGATCTCGGGGGGTACATTTGGTGTATTATTGGGTTTACGAGTCTTCTTTTTGAACTTACGTTTAAGTTCGTGAAGTGGACCAACGATTTGTTTACCCCAAGAACGCGGGCTTATACAAACCCGGAGCGATTTGCAAAAACTCATTGAGAATTACGAATAAAAAGTGAAAAATAAAAACATAATTAAAACGATCATTAAGAAAAATCTTTTTGTATTTTTTTTTAAGATGACGTAAACAAAAAAATAAACTATCTATTTTTAGAAAAATGCGACTATTATTTATTATTACTAGTTACTACGAGAAAACTTTGAAAAATAAACTAGTTATGATTTTTTTTTTTTTATTTTTTTTATTTTTTTTTCAAAGATGTTTAAACAAATAAAAGTTATAAAAGAAATCTACGGAAAAAGAAACAAAACTAGAAATCAAAGGAAAGAAATAAAACTAGAAAGCAAGAAAGAAAAATTGTTGGTTTTTGATCAGAATGGTTCAGCCGATCGGCATGGGATTCCAGCCGATCGGTTGGGTGGTGTTTTGGGTTGAAAACTGTCTAGCCGATTCGGTTACGGGTTCGTACCGATCGGATAGATCGATTTGGTTTGGGAAGTGAATCTGACCGATCAGTTGAATGTTCCAACCGATCGGTTGGTTGGCTCGGTAAAATTTGGATTTGAACAACCGATCGGATAGATGGACTACCGATCGGTTGGTAGGCTCGGTAAAAATGATTTGGGGACAACCTATCGGATAGAAGGCTCGGATTTTTTTTTTGTTCGCAAGCAAAGGCGGCACAACTAGGGAATGATTAAAACACAGATTCAAAGCACACAAAAACACAAACAAATCCCCGGCAGCGGCGCCAAAAACTTGATGTGTCTCGCGACTACTAGTTTTAAATTTATAACACGAATTACCGGATAAAGCTAAGAACACACGGGCAAGTATGACCCTTCCGTATGTAGCTAGTTTTGGTTGGTAAGCCGAGGTCGTTCACTAGGATTTGGGTGTTTTCAATTGTGAAGAATCTATGTAACAATAAGCAATAAAAAGGTGGTAATTGGTTGTCACGTCCCAAAATACCATATAAGCAACAAGTAACACTAAAAATGATGATTATGTGAATTCAATAAGATTAAAAACAATACTTGTTTGGAACTAGTATCTATTTCAATGGAGTGTATGGAGTATCGGGTAGATATCAAGCAATAGCAAACAAAATCAAAGTTTATACAATTCCAATTCAATGGGTGATATCATGAAATTGCATATATCACGGTTTAGCCTAACACGCCCTTTCGGCCTATGAATGTTATTATAAACCGATTCATTATAAACCATTTGTTAGAAATATTAGTTTTACCACTTTGTTCATAAGAACCCTTTCGACCTAAACAAGTCCATTTAACATGTTTATTCATAGTTGTCAATTATGAAATACCAAACATATATGCGCATTAACATTTGGAACAAATCATAACAAGAAGTTCTTTCGACCTTATAAATTCGGTTATGATTTATCAACAAGTTATTTAGACATGTTACAATTCAAACAAACTCATAAGCAAAACCATAATTCTATATTGCAAAATACCAAACACTCCATATCAATATTCACATGATTCCAAACAAGTATAAATAAAACTAACCACTCATGTCAATCAAAGACATACACTCATAAATCATATCAATAACAAACATCTTGAAATATAAAAGTAACAAAGTTTACCCAAAGTAGATTACAATAGGTAAAGGTGAAGGATTATAGCAACCTTCAAGCCTCCAATCAACTACAACTTCTAACCAAGCCGAAAAAATCACACCCGAACACTTCGTCAAGTACTTGAGCACTACTTCTGGAGATGGCAGAGGTTTGTGGCCTTTTGAGGTTTATAATAGTTAGTGGAAATTCGTCCTTAAGGGTGGAGGCTAGAATTTCTCACTTAAAACCATGCCAAAATGGTCTTATTAATAGGTAGAAGCCACCCTTAGCCAACAAGTAAGTTACTTGGGCACAAAGGGTCATAAAAATGCAGGTTTATGAGTAAATAGAGGCAAGTGATCGGACATGGGGCTTAATGGCACTTAATTACACATTAAAAATAACTTGGAGAAGTCAGATTCAGCCATCCGAATCGGATGCGGGGCAATACCGATCGGTTTTTGGCCAATACCGATCGGTATTGGTCTCCATCCGATCAGTTGGATCCTTCTGGCCTGTAGATTTTTCTCTTAGCTTTCCGTGGCCGCTTGAATCAACTAAATCCGAGTTCGTATGCTCAAGTTATGGCCAAAATGGTGAAGGTGTGTCGGAAACAACGAGTCTATCAATGATTCTTCGTTTGAGCTTCTTTTCTTCATTTCTTTTCCCGTTTTCCCTCTTGTACTTTATTCTTGAGTCTTTGGAGTGACAACTTCATGACTTTATCTTCTCGAATAAACTCCAAGAGACTCTCATTTGTCGGGAATTCTTCATACATGCATAAATCTTCGTTTATTGATCATTTATTCGACTTTTTCTTCGTTTTCTAGTACTTGAGCTTCCATGAACCTAAAGCATAAATTATACTCAATTAAGTACCATAAGTTCATAAAAGTGACCAATATATATGCATAAAATCCACAATAACGCTCCTAAAAACATGTTAGATTTGAGCGTTATCAAACGTATCCGTCACCACGTTCGGGTCGTCCTGTGCTTCTCTTCGGCCTACGGCATAAACTCTTCCACGAGCTCTTCCTTCATTTCCCTGATTCCCATTGTTAATCATTGCCACTTGGTTCCCTGGTCTACCACCGTTTCCTTGGTTTCGGGGCTTATTGCACTCATTCCGATAATGACCCTTTTCACCACACCCAAAGCAGGTGACATCCGCCTTACGATTGTATGCTGGTGCTGCTTGTGCGGTGGCTAGTGGTCTTGATCTGCAGTTCTTTGCTATGTGCCCTATCCTCTGGCAATTGTTACACTTCACAGTGCACTGTCCCCATTGATGTAACTTACTGCGGTTACAAAAAGGCGTATTCTTATCATAACCCTTCTTGTCTCCTGAACCAATTGCATAAACCTTGCCTCCATTCTGCTTTTTGTTTTGAGAGCTGTTTTTGTTACCCTTGGAGTGATCTTCCCACTTCCTTTTGTGGTCAGTACTCTTCTCTGGAATATCCTCCAGTTCCTGATCCATTAACTTGTTTGCCGTCTCCATGGTCTCATGAAGATCTACAGCTCTCGAGGTAATCACATCACCTCTTATGGATTTCGGCAAACCACCGATATACCTCTCAATCAATCTGGCTTCCGTCTGAACCATTTCTGAACATAGCAAAGCCAACTCCTGAAATCTCTGGTTGTAAGCAGCGATGTTGTTGTTTTGCACCTTCAAATTCCAAAACTCGATTTCTAACTTCATAATCTCATTTTGTGGGCAATACTTCCTAATCACTAGTTCCTTAAAATCTTCCCAAAGCATGGCATAAGCAACCTCCATATTAGCAGACTTCATGTAGTTGTTCCACCAGGTCAAAGCGGAATCCATGAAAGTGAATGACGCAAACTTAACCCTGTCATTCTCATGACATCCACTGATATGAAATACGGTCTCAAGCTTCTCAATCCATCTGACCAAACCAACGGCTCCCTCTGTTCCTCCAAATCCTCCAACCATGATTTTTCGGAACTCAGCGTAAGTACAAGCTCGGCTGTTGGTTACTGGTCTAGATGTTCCGGTGTTGGTGGTCGAATTGGTCACATCTGCGAGAGCGGCTGCCACACGGTTAGCAACAAGTTGATCCAGTGTTGCTTGATTCATCGCTGGGGTAGCAGTTGCGGCCCTAGTTGGTGCCTCTTCCTCTGCTGTCTGAACCGGTGTGTTAGTAGGTCATCCTCGTGTGACTCTGGTTGGGGCAGCAGGTTCAGCAGTCCTTCCCCTCACTGACCTTGTCTGAATGGGTGTGTTAGCGGGTTGTCCTCGTGTGACTCCGGTTGACTTTCGTTTTGGTGCCATTTATCTACATCACAAAAGATGGCGATAAATGAGAGCTTTGGTCATGGGAAAATAAGTTATACTGATACGTGGATAGCGAAAACAAAATACAAGAATAAAGTCAACCACAGAGGAACAACGAAAGAAGGAAAAAAAATATAAATCGGATAGGAAGACTAAGCTTGTTATATATATCGAAAGATGAAGGTTCACAAAATTACAAGCTCGTCAATAGATAGTTCTAAGATACTACGGAGATACTATTAGTCCTAGGAATACATCATCACTACTACGAATCTAGGAATACATCATCACTACTACAAATCTAGGAATACATCATCACTACTACAAATCTAGGAATACATCATCACTACAACTACACTAAGATCGATCACTAGCAATGCGTAGTTCCTCAAATGCTCGGGTCAATCCTCCAATGGTGGTCTCTAGCTGGGCTACACGGCCTCTAAGCTCTTGGTTCTCCCTCATCACTGAACCAATGATAATCTCAGCGGTCACAATCCTCTGCCACTGGGTACGATCGACTCCTCTAGCTCGTCGCAACATACCCTGAATCCTCTGCTGGCCTCTACCTAAACCAATGGCCCTAAAGTCCAAACCTCTAAGCTCCCTACCATGTAATCTCTCTAAAGCATCCAATCTAGCCCTCAATCCAATCGTCACTCTACGGTCAGAATACAACTCTTCAAACAAAACACAAGCTGCCTGATCAATAGTCCCAATCCGCCTCTCCACGGTCTGAATACACTCAGACTGCTCCAATCTCCCAAGCCGATCAGAATGAACATCAAGTAAGCTCGCCTGGTTCGTCAACTGAATCCAGATCCGATCCATCTCGGTAAGCTCAGGCTCTGTAAGTGGGGAACCTACTGGTGAAGGGAGTGGAGTAGGCATTGGAGATGGTGGTATAAAAGAAGGAGATGACGGTGTGTACTCTGGGCTAGCTGCACGTACACCCGTGCTAACATCACAAGCAATGTCCAACCACTGACTATCATCCAAACCCTGAATCTCAGCGTCTCTGGAGCTCTGTCCAATCTCTAACATACCCTGAAACTGTGCATCTCTCGAGCTCTGTCCAACCTCAAACAATCCCTGAACATCCTCCATAATGCCCTTGCCATCCCTCGGCATCATAACCTGATCTATGTCCATAGGAGTATCCCTATCCCTATCATCCTCTAAACCCATAGAAGTGTGCTCAGCAGGTGCAGTCACAGCAGGAGTAGGCTCATCCTGAACCTGCTCTGGATCCTCCACTGGATCCTCGTCCTCATCAGAATAAGTCTCCACTGATCTCCTACGTCTCTGACTAGGTGGGTGATGCGTGCGATGTGTCGTTGCGGTTTAGCAGTTTTAATGCCTACTCAAGTTTTAAATTTATATTTAGCCGACTTATCAATAACACACACACTTAACGAGCAGTGTACCCGGTCAGTATGAATATAATGGTAAGTAGAGTGTCGATCACTAAGAGTGGAACGTATTATCTCGTTATTCTAATCAGTATTTTAATATCCTAACGCAAGGGGGTTTCAGCCTGAGAGACTGGCACGATTTGTTTGCAATTAAATAATAAAATAAACCAATAGGCACGAATCAGCAAGTAGCACACACGTACACAGATAAATACTCGAGACAATAATAGGGCTGTCCTTATGATTAAGTAGATTGTCACTTGTTTTATTGATAGCTTTATATGAAGTGTATGTAGTTAACCCTTTCTCGTTGGTCCTATTCTTATCGGCGAGTAAACCCTTAATGATTACTTATGTCTAAAAGTTATTCCTAAGTGATCAATTTAGTAATAACCGTGGGAGCCACATTATTTTCCGCAGTCAAATGCCCGCAAGCCACTAATAAACACAGAGGTTATCAATGCACTAATAAGTAGTAACCAAAGACATCAACATATAAACTTTAATTGATGGGAAAGCAAGTATTAAAGGGAGTGCAATCTTTCGTTGTCACATTACACAAGCCACCAATCCTGATGAATTAAAGTTTGCTAACACAATAAAACAAAACTACTTAATGAATTAAACACATGCAGCACCTTCTTACAGCTCTTGTATCTTCGTTTGGTGTGTCTTGTGCTGCCTCCTTGACTGAATTCGTCCTAGGGTTCTGCTTATTCGGTCTTCGGTATTATATGGTACGTCAAAAGCTCTGGAATTCGTCTGGTCTTGGGGTATTTATAGTTTCTGTCTGAGGTGAGATGCGGCGCATCTAGTAAGTAGATGCGGCGCATTGACTTAACTTCGCGTGGGGTCCAAGATTATAATATTCAGGAATATTCGTACACCGCCAGAAGATGCGGCGTAACTCCATGATTAGATGCGGCGCATGTCCTCTTGTATCTTGGATCGTATCTGGTGATATCTTGATAGAGATGCGGCGCATGTCATGAGTGAGATGCGGCGCATCTGGAGCAGATTTATCTTGATCTTGTCCATTTCAGTAGACTCTTCACTTTATGCATGTTTTGCTCCATTATTAGTCCAAAATCGCCAAGTTTCACCAAATGCTTGTTTTTACCTGAGAATTACAAAAGTAAACGATTAAGTATCAATCCTCATACATAATATAGTAAAACAAGTCAAATTAATAGGATAAATGATAGTAATAAAATGTACTTATTTGAGTTCATCAGTGGGGAATCATCTGGAGATAGCATAGGTGTTTGAGGTGGTGAATCAGCAGGAGTACCCATATTGCCATAACGGGTCCTACTACGAGATGAAGTCAACACAGATGATAACTGAATGCGACGTCCACGGACTCGCCTATATGATGCCTGACGTCTGACAGGTGGAGCATCGAGATCATGCTGAGTAACGATGTACAACTGAGCTGGTGATGAACGGTGTGTTGTGGTAGATCTTTGTAAATACGGTGAGGTGGATACTGAAGTGATGTGTGCAGGCTGAACTGGAATAGATGGCTGAGCAGCAACACGAATAACCTCCATCAGTGGGTCATCCATGAACGGAACTGGCTGCTGTGTCTGAGAAGTGAATCCAGTAGCATCTACCTCAGAGTGTGTGCCGAATGGGAGAGACATGGTCTGTGACAAATATAGTGCGACACGTATAAGTATATAGAAATTACTTATATCATATATGCTTAGTATATTATACTCAAATAGCATGCCAAAAATACTTAATCAAATAAAGCAAACAATGCTCAAATCAAATAAGCAACTAATGCTCAAATCATAGCAAGCTAAACTGGCAGGCATCCGGCGGTCATGATGGAAAGTTTTTCAAAATCGGTTTTAGTTTAAGGGTTTTTATAAACCACGTTCTCTATAACCTAGGCTCTGAATACCAATCTGTAACACCCCCAAAATCACAATATTCGCGGAAGCATACACTTTGGGTGCTACGGAATGGATAATCATCACACAAGATATAGTGAACGGATTAAAAATCCGTTTTAAAATATATTACATAAGTCAAGTCATGTAGCGATACATAAAAACCATTTCAGATGAAAATGAAGCCCATTTAAACAAAAGGTCCAGTTGTCAGAGTAAACGCATTAAAAACATTTCCATCATTTATTGTGACCGACGCCATGCACTCCTCTCGGCTAAACGCACCTCAGTTTCCTGAGAAAAACATGCTAAAAGTCAGCTACCGCTGGTGAGTTCATAGGTTTAAGTAAATAGCACATATGGACCAATAGCAATATCATAAAAACAAGTCAGCAGATACACACTATCCATTATGCAAACACTAAGCCTCATCCTACCGAAACTAAGACAATGCAGCACGACTAGCGTTAGCAAAATAATAAACGTTGCCCGCGAGTGTTAATCCCCAGACACTCGGCCAAAAACCCGACTTGATATACGTTCGACTTGGCTATGCCGAGCCAACCGAACGGGGACGTCACTCCCAATAGATCTATTTATAACAAACGGCTTCCCAACAGGAATTAACGGCAGATGATAGTGGGCACAAAATGGGATTCAGCAAACTTAGGTTTCTGCATACTAGTGTGATCTTAAAAGCAATTTCATTTCTGGTCCATGAAAACAATTTTGCATGTTTCTCACCCCAAGTTTATAAATCAAAAATATCGTATAAAATGTGGGGCTATAAACTCACCTTTCAAATACAGCAATTCAGCAATCAATCAAAATAATGCAACCGCGCCGATCAACACCCTAAATTAGTACGGTAAGTCTTAGCAAAACGTTCGTGTCTCAAGTGTCTTTATTTTATTTGAAAAGTTTTACGTTTGACCTGTGCTCGTGCATTTCTTGCTTGCTGTGTGGTAAAATATATTTCGAAACGATTTATTTTTATAACTCTTTGGGGGTAGCTCATGGTGAAAGTGCATGGTGGGAATACGTAACGGAACATCCGTGCTAGTATTCGCAACTTAACGTGCAACCGTTATATATATATATATATATATATATATATATATATATATATATATATATATATATATATATATATATATATATATATATATATATATATAGTGTAACTTTCAAACGAGAACCATTTTAACTGCAAGAACTGCGAAAACCACTTTTTAGCCATTAGATGAGTTGATCAATGGATAAGAATGTTCCATGGCATTTTTGTAAATAAATTAAAAGTGATTTCCTGGAACATTTATGAAAAGGGCATAAATGGTATTTAACTTTTATACAATCTCAATAACTGCTTCTTAAAATCCTTCCAATTAACTCGGATCTCATCATAATAGTGTGAGAAAAATCAGTATCTTCTCTTCCATCTCTCACACACCAAAAAAAAAACCCTAGCCGCCTATCACAACCATCACCTTACGCTGTTACACCGTAGCAACCGCCATCACAACCATCACCTCACGCTGTCACCGGATTCCGGCCAAATTCTGGCGAGTCAAACCTGAGTCGTACGAGTGTAGATCAAGACGAGGAAGTGTAGATCTAGGGATTTGGAGGCAAGAAGAGGGGTTTTCGCTTGGGTCTGGAGGATGACAGCCGTACGCCGCCACTCACCATCGTTCATCGCCGTGAACCGCCACCCTCTCCTCCTTTTCTCTCTCGATTGGTAAGCTCATGCGCTCCTATTTATAAAGTCTTTGATCTATCGTTTTACACAATTTATGAAAAGATTAGAGTGTTTGAAAGGGTTTGGTGAAGAACATAGATGTTCCGTTCAAGAAAAAAGAAAAAGATAGATGCAACTTTGGTAGGGGTAGGAAGATATTAGAGTATTTAATAGTCTAAAATATACTAGTATCTATTTATGTGTAACACTACTTTCACAGTTTTGTCAGATTGCTTTGTATTTCATTGTTTGCTTTTTAATTGTTTGCTTTATTATTACTTTAGTTTGCATTCTATTTAGTTTGGATTCTGTAAAAAGTTATGAAAGTTGGATACCATAATTTCGAGTGTTTTATATAATTTGATAGCATGTTAATATTTTTGTTAATGAATTAAGGGAATATATGAGATCCAAACAGGTCTGTTGTTATGTGGTTTCTTTTTGACTCTCTTGTTGTTGTAGTTATGGAGATGGGTTTGTGATATTGGGGTTGTTGTTGTCTACATACGTATACTTGTTTGCCATGGTTCTAGATCTGCGTTTCTCATTTTATAATGGTGATACTCAGTACTTATTGTAAAAAAAACATATGTGTTTTATAAAAAAAACATATTTGTTTTATAAAAAAAACATATATGTTTACGTATAAAACATATATGCTTTGCGTTTGGATTATAGAACATATATGTTTTATGTTTGGATTATATGTTTACGTATAAAACATATATGTTTTGTGTTTGCCAAATAAGTATGTTTCCTAAAACATACATATACTCATGTACATGTATAATTTTTAATAATATTATGGTTGCTAATTTTTGTACTTTTTTTTGTATCAGGTGTAATTACAAGAATGGTCACGGCTACAAGTGTGCATGTATGTCCGACTTTTGAAAAAATGTTGACGGCTACTCGTGCGCATATGTTCATTTGTGTTGAGTATTATTAGTGCTCACGTGTATAGATTGATTAGATTCATGTATTTATGCTTTTAGAAATTTGTATTTTAATTGTATTTCAATCGATATCGAAGTTTGTATATAACATTTATGTTCTTGGTTTGTTATAAATTCATTATATTAAAAAAGCTATATGCACCTTGAAAGGGAAAAAAAAACATATATGCACTTTGGACTAACTGAAAACATGTATGCACCTTGACTATTTGGGGAAAAAAAAACATGCTTGCACCATGAGATTTTAAAATAACTAATGATTAGGTATAAAAAACATGTATGCACCAATTTTAAGATTTTAAAATAACTAATGATTAGGTATTAAAAAAAAAAAAAAAAAAAAAAAAAAAAAAAAAAAAAAAAAAAAAAAAAAAAAAAAAAAAAAAAAACTCCGAATTTTAAGATTTAAAAAAAACGGAAATTATATAAAAAAACAAAAATAATATGAAAATGTCTTTTACTAATATGCCCTTTTGAATTAAATAAAAATAACAAAATCATATGGAGCATTAAATGATGTACATTGTATATTATAGTTGTAAAAAGGTGGTTCTCGCAGTTCTTGTAGATAACATGGTTCTCGTAAGAAAGGGACCCTATATATATATATATTATATTATATATATATATATATATATATATATATAGTGTTGTATTATATGCAGTACCAATATTATATACAGTACTTTACAGTACCCTTAAAATGAATCTAGGCCATTGGATGAGTCAATCAAAGGACAAGATTAAAAGTGCCAAAATTGAAAATAAACAAAAGATGAGGTATTATTTTGCCAAGGCTAAAAGGGTATTATAGGTACTTTAGATTAATTCATTTTAAAACTGCTCCATCCTAATTTATCTGTCACAATCTATATCTCTTTCCCTCTCTCAGATCTAAAAACCTCTGAGACCTAAAAAACCGCCGCCTATATTCTTTACAATCTCCACCAACCACACCAAAAAAAACGACAGACAAACCACGTAAATAATCTCCTACTAGATCTGAAGACTAATAAAGAAATTGAACAATCATTATTGGTGTTCTTTTTTTCGGATATGAACATATTTGCCAGATCCACGTTCGGGTCTAAAGGAAATGTACGTATTGGCCAGATCCACATCAGAGTTTTAATCATAGATTCTGATTTGTTGGTTGATAATGATGGTCGAGTTCCTTGATTTTATCAGATGTCTCAATACGAAAGGTGCGTAAATTGGAGATTGACAAAGAGAACAAATTAATTTTAATTTGAAGTTTGCAATTACAGTTAGAAAGGTACGTAACTCATACCTTATGTGTATAGTAATTAATTCGTATGTTAGTTGTTCTTATTATTTTAATGATAAAGCTTTTTAATAGAAGTTATATAACAAAAGATGATAAGATGAACACAAAGATCGAGCTTTAGAGTACGACCACATGTTATTTTAAAACAAGAACACAAATGATGATAAAAGTGGGAAACTTTAATACATGTGAATTATATGATGACTGGTGAATGATAAGTCTAATAATTATGGCCTAAATACTTAGATTCAAGTTTTGCAATATTTTATTCTAACTGGTTTGCGGTTCGGGTTTAATAGGATACAAGTTTGGCAATATTTTTATTTAGTTTTGGTTGTAAAATGGCTCATCTCAAAGATAAGAGATCTTTTTAGTTTAAGATGGTGTTGCTTTTACATGTAACTGATTACCTTTGGTTCAAATAATCAAAAACTAAAAAGATGTACTATACATGCACATATATTTTTCATAGAATTGTGTTTATTTGGTTAGTAAGTTGTAGGTATAGTTGAAATACTTGAAAAGTTGCGAGTTAACGATGCGAATAAATAGCTTTCTAATAGGTGTGCACATGTGTTATGTTAATAGTTGAACATCACTAGATTCAAGAATTTGTTTATATATTTTTTAGTTTAGTTCGTAGCTTTCAATCATCTATTTTATTTGGCTTTATTTGAAGCATATATGTTACTGGTATACAAAGCTAACTCTTTTATGGTATACAAAGTTGATCAGATGTGATGCTAGTAAATCTAGTATTTTGTGATTTTATATTGCTTAGAGCTTGTGATCTTAAGCGTGTCTAAGTACTTTTTTTTTCTTGTTTTCTGTTATTGTGTTATGTAACTTTAGATCAATTATAAATAGCATGATGTTATACTGTGTATAGAGGTAACAAGGATAGCATGCTCTAATCCTCTAATACAAATACATGTGAAGATTATGACTATTTATTGTATTTTTGGAAGTTTAATTTGTTAGTGCTTAGACTTACACTTTTTGAAATCAGGTACATGAAGTATATTTTGCACATATGTTAATTTGCATATATGTTATTTTGCAAATCTTGTACATGAAGTCTTTATTTGCACATATGTTATTTGAACTTAAAGAAGGATCTTGATACTTTGCACATATGTTATTTGCTGGTACATAACAAAACTCATTGCACATATGTTATTTTGCACATGTGTTACATTATCTGTTACTATTATTAAATTTGTTTACATCACTTATTTGATATATCAAAAATTGTGCATATGTTATATTTAAAAAATTCGTTTTACTAATTATTTTATTTGAATATGTTTGTATCAGATTAATAAAGATGAAGATGATGATAACCTTCAAGACCAAAGATGATGTTGAACGGATATATGTTTGCATATGTGTTTTTTTTATACTTGTATTAGAATAGAATGTAACATATATGTATATGATTTTTTTTTTCTAAATTTTATAACGCTTGTGTTCTTTTACTTTTGTTTATACACTCAATCATAATAATGGTAAAGTCTATGTTGTAAAAGATTGGTTGTTGATGGAAAAGATTAAACAATTGCATACTATAAATGGTGAATATATATATTTTTTTAATAAAACACATATGCACATGACTTAAAGATATACATTCTCTTAGAAAACACATATGCACCAAACGTTTTTCAAAACATGAATGCTGAAAACAGAAAGCTAAAAAAATTATTTTTTTAAGTCCGAAAATTAAGGAATTTTGAAAAATGTTTTCTAATTAAAAATAATTAAAAAAAAAAGTAAAAATGTGTTTTACTCTTATACCCTTTTCAATTAATTAAAAAGATTTAATAATACTAAATTTTGATTGGTCTAAATGAGTACTGTAAAGTACTGCATCTAATATGGGTACTGCATATAACGCGCCCCTATATATATTATATATATATATATATATATATATATATATATATATATATATATATATATATATATATATATATATATACTCATACTTTACATATATATATATACATATATACTTTATAAATTTATTTCTCATATATTTAATTATGAAGATTAATTAAATACGTTTTGAAGATTGGTTAATAAAATATAGTCAGTGAAAATCATTATGTTTAGAAACGTCGTTTATTATTTTCATTATAAGAAAACAAGTTTTGTTAAGTAATTCCATAAAATATTCTCAAGTTGTGGATTTTCTCAAAATAATCTAAGTGTTGGATTTTTAGAAAATTTGGGCATGACCCATTCGTTTATACAACATTTCCATTTATCTCACGTGTTGCAAACTTTACTCAAATACTTCGCTAATTAGTTATAAGTGCAAAATACTCTTAGTGACATATGTCAAGTGTCGTGAATATATTCGTTAGTTATATTATTCGTTATTTTCACCTTTAAGTAGTAACATTTGGTCTTGACGTAAAGTCAATATTTTGTCAAAAAGTCAACAATAGTCAATCTAAATGTCAATTTAGTAAAAATGTCAATTTTTACCCTTTTGGAGACTAAACGTCTCAAAACAAGTCCAAAAATAGTTATCGTTATATTTATCGCGTCGTTAAACATTATTAACTACGGCGAGTCGGAAAATATTCCAAAAATCAAATTTATCATTTTTCTTTGTAAATTGGGCCGAAACTTCTTAAATAAGCCCATTTACCATTTTTGACCCAAAACACATTTTTAGTTATAACGTATATATCGACACGTTACTAAAAATCATTTTACACATTCAATACGTCCGTTTGGTCAAAAAGTCAAACTTTCAAAAATACACAAGGGCTTCGGCCCAACAGTAACTAAGTGGGCTTTTTGGCCCAAAAATCCATTTGGTCCAATTTGTTATTATTTGTTACTTATTAGTGCTTATTAGTTACTAAATATACTTTTTACTTATCAATAAGCTCTTATAATTAAGCTACTTGGTCAAAGAGTCAAACTTGACTATGTTACTGTTCATTCGACCCATTTTATGTATCTCAACTTATTTTCACCTTTTTACTAGTTATTTTTAGTAGCTTATAGCTTATTAAATAAGCTAATCCAAATAAGCACTTTACTTTATTTCTCCACCATTTCACCACTTGAGCCAAAATTTTATGTTTTTCAAAACCCCAATAATCTCATATTTTATTTATAGGCCGATCCATATATAAGCTCAAAAATTCAATATAGTGCTTGATTTAGTGTAAAAATCATAACTAATGTTTGTATTATCAAATAAGCACTATATGCAACAAGATTTACCACACAAGCAAGAAATCTACAAACTAACTCATAAACACTAGAAAAGTCGAGCACTATATCATATAGATCAAACCCTAGCTTAAATCATATTATCAAAACATACACATTTAACACTTTTAAACATCACTATACACCAAATGAACAAGAGATTAACAAATTTAGAAAAGTTTTATAAATTCTTACAATGGTTGTGAAGTTAACGTGTGATATGTAGCCAAGAACACCCAAAACCTTGCTAGTTTTACCCAAATCAAGCTTCCAAATTACCCAAAATCCTTTGCAAACACTTATGATCTTGAATCTTTGTAGAGAAAATTTTGTAAGAATGTGTTATGTGTGTGTACATGAGGCGTAGAAATGAGGCTAGAAAAAGGAAGATCAAGTTTATTTTGGGAAGTATTAAAAGATAAGATGTGAGAAATCTAAAAAGTATACTACCATTAGTAGTAAGTTTAAGATTACATTTAAGATAAGGTGTAAAAATTATCCCATGTGAGTTTGTGAATTTACATGGCCTGTTAGGCCTATTAGAGGTGAGGGCAAAAATAGTTTTGATCCCGCTTTGGTGTATTGTGTGTCGGTTAGAGTTAAAAAGTTACCGTAACGTCCCTGTTTGACCTTTTTGGACCCGATAACGTAAAAAAAGTTTTTAACCACGTTTTCGTCAGAAATATAATAAAATGTCATTACTGACTCAAAAACATATTTATTTGACCTTTACCATATGTACTGTGCTGTCGGTACGCGCGTGCGGTTATTTTTCAGAAAATGCGAGAAATATCTCAGTTAATTATAATACTTGTCAGTAATTATCAGAAATGTAATAATTTAACTTTACTGACAAAAATAAACTTTTCTGCAGTGACTGTAAGCTACAGTATGCTGGGACAGCTCCCGAAAATGCTCAAAAATACTCAGAAACATGCAAATGCGCATAGAAATGCTTAGCTTAAAAATAATTAATACTCATATAATATTAATTAACAACGTGAAAATTACCATTTGTCACAAACACCGCCGCGAGTCGGTCGGTGAAAGTCGGGGTGGAGGAGCGGCAGTAGTGTTCACCGAGGAGAGAGAGGGAGACAAGTGGTCACAAACGGTCAAATTTTAAAAATTATGGCCGTTGGCCAGTTCTTGTAAAAAAGAAAAAAAAATTCCTTCTTTTTTTTCACTATATATTCTACCTTTTTCACTATATATTCTACCATATATTCTACCTTTCACTATATATTCTACCTTTTTCACATACATATCTTCAATGGATCCAGGGAGGGCCAAAAAAAACCCGCTAACCCCAAACACACCCGATCCCAACCTAGTCGATCGGTTTATCCGCAACCACAAAATCTTTTTCCAAGTCAACTCTCTCAACCATCTCCAAATCAATTTTATGTTTTTATTATGTGGACTTTTATTTTAATGTAATGTTCTATGTTTTATGTTTTTATTTATGTGGACTTTTATTAATGTAATGCATTAAGTTTTTAACTATATATTTTGTGGGTGGTTTTATATATTAAAAATAAATGGAAAAGAAAAGATGATGTGGCAATTAGGTGATTAGGTGAAACCAATGCCACCAAATTGGTGAAAATTGGGGTGAATTGGTGAAGTGTGAGTTGGAAGGTTTTTATTAGGTATTGATGATGTGGAAAATTGGTGAAGGGAGGGATAGGTGAAACCACTCCCTCCCCCCTTAGTCATTGAAAAATGAGTTTTGCTAATATGTGTTTGATGGGGCACATGTTAAAATGTAGGGGTTGCAATTTCTGACCTGACACGAAATCCGACATCAAACTGACACGAAAATTAACAGGTTAGGGTTGAGTTTAAATAGATTTCGGGTCAGGTTTGGGTCAACCCAACTAACCCGTTTATTAAATAGGTCATGTTCGGGTTGAGAATAAATTAAGGGGATCGATCCGCCAACCCGTTTAATATTTTTTTCTTAAACTAAAAATTATTTATGTTTTATTATACGGGTTAAGTGAGTTAAACGGGTCGACCTGCAAACCTGTTTAACTCGTGTAATGTGCCAACTTATGTATATAAAACGGGTTAAATGGGTCAACTCGTTTAACCTATTCAACGTGTGTAACCTATTCAACCCGCCAACCCAAGTATATATGCGGGTTAAATGGGTCAGGTTCGGGTTATATGTAAACAGATTAGAGTTGACATAGCTGACCCGATGATTTAAATGGGTCAGGTTCAGGTTGGGATTTTCTGAGCCGCCAATCTGTCAACCCAAACTCGACCCGAATTGTCATCCCTATTAAAATGTATTCAATATATATATATATATATATATATATATATATATATATATATATATATATATATATATATATATATATATACACACTAGACTTCAAAGCCCGCCCGATGGGCGGGCATGACTTGTAATTATAATTTGGATGGTTTAGTTATTCTAAAATTATTTTTAAGGACGTATTTTTTATTGTATTTTTTAATATCATAATTATAAGATGCTAGATGGTGTCAGTTAGTGGGAAATTATTTTTAAGGACGGGTAATTTTTTTTTCTTATGGTATTAGTTTACTTGTGAATTGTTTTTTTACAAAGTTATTTATAATTAATTTTGATGGTGTTAGTTGACGCAACTTGTAATTATAATGTTGATGGTCTGAGTTAACGGATAATGATTTTTAAGGTCGCGCGCATGATTTTTAATTTTTTTTTTTTGATTGTGTAAAGTTAAATACGCTAGCTAATGTAACTTTTTGATATAAAAACTAAATGCTTGTTGATATAAAAACCAAATATTTAGTAACATACTTAATCGACAGGCTGTTGATCATATGCACGACTATGAGAATAAACATGGGGACTTTTTTGTGTCAATAGGAGCGTTTGGATAGAACTTGAGTTCACCATTGTCAGTTGACTGAAGATGGAAGAGGATCTCTTGTTGTCCAACTTTCGTGAAATCGAAGCTATTCCCATCAAACGGTTCCATTTCATTAGCCCAAGCCACCAAAATACACCTGTTTGCGGCCACTTTAACACTCGCTTCTGTCCTCATTTTAGCACTATAACACATCCATCTCAGCCTCCAATCCCACACCCATTTCGACCCCAAAAGCGGCCCATTTTAGCTCCTACTTCAGGATCAAAACAAAGCCCGCCTGATGGGCGGACATGACTTGTAATTATAATTTGGATGGTTTAGTTATTCTAAAATTATTTGTAAGGACATATTTTTTATTGTATTTTTTAATATCATAGTTATAAGATGCTAGATGGTGTCAGTTAGTGGGAAATTATTTTTAAGGACGGGTAATTTTTTTTCCTTATGGTATTTGTTTACTTGTGAATTGTTTTTTTACAAAGTTATTTATAATTAATTTTGATGGTGTTAGTTAACGTAACTTGTAATTATAATGTTGATGGTCTGAGTTAACGGATAATGATTTTTAAGGCCGCGTGCATGATTTGTAATTTTATTTTTGATTGTGTAAAGTTAAATAAGCTAGATAATGTAACTTTCTGATATAAAAACTAAATGCTTGTTGATATAAAAACCAAATATTTAGTAACATACTTAATTGACAGGCTGTTGATCATATGCATGACTATGACAATAAACAAGGGGACTTTTTTGTGTCAATAGGAGCATTTGGATAGAACTTGAGTTCACCATTGTCAGTTGACTGAAGATGGAAGAGGATCTCTTGTTGTCCAACTTTAGTGAAATCGAAGCTATTCCCATCAAACGGTTCCATTTCATTAGCCTAACCCACCAAAACACACCCGTTTGCGCCCACTTTAACACTCGCTTCTGTCCCCATTTTAGCACTATAACACATCCATCTCAGCCTCCAATCCCACACCCATTTCGACCCCAAAAGCGGCCCATTTTAGCTCCTACTTCAGGTTCAAAACACACCTGTTTCAGCCCCCAATTCCACACCCATTTCAGTCCCTAAACAGACCCATTGTAGCGATGACTTCAAGCCACAAATACATTTGGGACAACTATTCATGGAAATGAACAGCAAACACACTGATTACATGGCCAGACGATATAGACAAATGGTCGTTACTTGTATCCGTGTTGTTGTTGTGATGGGCTGTAACGCAAAACAAATCGTAAAAATCAAACTTATATAAAGTTACAGACAAACGCAAAAATCGACAATTTGTATTACTAATACCAAAAAAATACCGCTACTTACATATTTATGAGCTCCATATGGCCTCTGAACCTGCCTGAGGTACAAAAAGCTCTCTCTGAACCATACAGTGGCGACATCAGAAGATCCACCAGAGGTGGGCGGATACATTTCGTGATATTTTGTATGAGATGGAGAATATGATATCAATAGGCTCAACAAAAACCTACTTCCAACAACCACATACTTAACAAATACACCAATATTCAACTGATAACATATTTTTCTAAAAAAAGGCTTTTCAATAGGACAATATGATATCACTTACGTCTCTTAGGATTGAAAGTATCATCATATAATTCAATCAGACAATAGTAAGATATCCCCTAAAAATCTTTGAGGTTTCTCAACTGTTTTTTTTTGTAAAAAATCCAACTAAATCTGAGTAACCACACTTTCTATAAATCCTTAGGCGTTCTCGCATATTTATTGATAATGGTCACACGACTTCCCAACGAAACTATGATAGCACTATATTTTTCTATTTTTAAGGCAACTGTGATAATCAAAGAAACTGTGATAGCCACTGAGTTTCATCATTAAATACTTAAGTCAGAAATTTGTGTGTAATAAAAGTCTCTACATCATACCTGCAAAAGCCAAAAAAATACATATGTCCGATAATGCCTTATCTTCATCTCGGGGCCTCAATGTCTCCACCAAGTACTCCTTCACAGACACGCCATTATCCGCTCCTTGACTTCATCCATTGTCACAGGTCTCGAATTTTTAAAATTTGCCACAGCTCCAAAACCCCCTAATTCCAAAAACGCTTATAGTTAGCATTAAATGCTTATAGTGAGAAATTTGTGTGTAATAAAATTCTATACATCATACCTACAAAAGCCAAAAAGATGCATATGATCGATAATGCCTTATCTTCATCTTGGGGCCTCAATGTCTCTACCAAGTAGCTACCTTGGAGTACCCAAAATCACATATCTTTACTAAGGGGGCAGGGCTTCCGTCGATCAATGTGTTTTCTAACTTCAAGTCACGGTGACATACTTGCTGCAATGATGAATATGAACAGAGAAAAGGCAGACAGTTAATATAAGTAAAGTTCAGTGCATAGTAAATCCATTAAAGAAAAAATATACATTTTTGCACCCTTTTATAAGCGTAGCGACGAAAGAAAGTGGATATCGATATATGTTGAGGCCACTTTGCATGCTCAAGTCATACTTAGTACGCGATTACTTCTAAATTTTGTTAGTTAATAATATACTAAAAGATGATACACTGTGACGCTATTATTGGTCAACGACTGTGCATAGCCTTAGTTAGTGAGAATTTATTAAACTTTGTGCAAATTGGAAATGGACTTAGAATTTAGGACGGCATTTACCATTAGTACAGTGTACAGACAAGAACACAAGTAAATGCTATCAAAGCAGTTTATCTTATCAAGATTGTTACAGTTATAAAGAACACTTAAAGCACAATATCACTTCAGTGCATAGATGAAGGGATGTAAATCTTTTATAGCTCTAACCATTTAATACAATATAACTATTTATTTAGTTTGGTATAAGCATCAAACTCAGCAAAGAATTGATAAATTCAAATATTGGTTACTAAATTTCTTTCCGAGAGCTACGTGAGATTTAAAAGGAGCATTTGGCTACAATAAGTAGTACAAAAATACACGCGACTTGGCATTCTTATGAAAGAAGTACATGAAACCATTCAAAGAAGCATAACTTTTTACATGCCATCACACATGTATTTGTTTATAGCAGGAGTTCAAACAACATGCATAGTAGCAGGAGGAAATCAAAGTGAGAACAAAAACGGCAACTTTTGAATTAGTATTACAATGAAGGTGGAAACAAAAACCACTAAACTTTGAAGAACATGTCTATCACTCTACTATCCACACTTGAGCTGAGTCGTTGTAATTTTATTTGTTGTTTTTTTTATTCTAGGGTAAAAACTAATTTCTAAATGGGCTCTGATGAAGCGAAAAGTGTACCGCTTTTAAGGGGTCATTTAAGCCCTAAATCGTATTTATTTGATCAAATATTGCCCTAAATCGTTCCTTTTGTCATTTTAGGTACTTCTGAGGAGAAATCTGGAAAAGGAGGCATTTTGGACGTTTTTGGAGCATAAAAGTGAAGAAAACGACAAAGTCTCAAAATTGTGCTGGAAGTTACCTTTGACGGCGTCAGGATTTACTCCAGACGGCGTCATGGCTTGGCAAGAAAAGGTGGATGTGAAATTTACTCATGATAAGCCAGTGAAAATTGCATGTGAATTCTGACGGCGTCACGCTTTAACCTGATCAAGGGCGTCACGGCTTAATTCAAAGAGGGACGGCGTCACGTTCAAGGTCTGACGGCGTCAAGCCTTGATAAGCCAGAACGGATTTTGGAGAGCTAAAGAGGGACGGCGTCAAGAAGGCCATCCGGGAACCCTAGAAGCGGCGAGGTGACGGCGTCACACTCCATAACGTGACGCCGTCAGATCCAAAAGTCTATATATAGTTTTCTAATTTTTTGTCATTAGTGTGGAACTTAGTGTGGAATTTTTGGGAGAAAACCCTAAGACGATTTTAGCATCTTTTTCAAGGCTTTTTGCCTTGAGATCTTCCATGTTACATTGAAGATAAGTTATCAATTAATCATTCAATATGTCTATGTGTTGTTTGATTCTATCTTGTTCTTGTCTTTTGATTAACATGTTAGGCTAGATTTATCTTGTGTTTGCTTAGATCTAATGAAACCTAGCTATTGATTATTGGTTATTAGTGTGTTATTAGTTGTATTGGATGATTGTTTATCTATGTTAGGCTTAAGAAAACTGGCTAACTTCCTATTCGGTAACTTGCTTGAACGTCTTAAGAAACATGAACCAATGTGTACTAAAGGTTTTTATGGTTGTATTTAATGCACAAGCGAATTCTAGTGATCCCATGTTAGGAGCTTCCTAGCCGGCTCGACATAGGAGTGAAGTAGGAGCTTGTAGAGTTGGGGAAGTACGTACGCCACCCCACGATTGGTATTAAGGAATACACCCGTCATCCACGCAACTAATACACACTAATCAACCGGTAAAAGATAGTTAGGGAGTAAGGAAATCTAAGTAAACACATTTCTCTACACATAAGTTTTCACCAAACTTTTTATTTTCAGTTATTTATTTTATTTGCATTTGTAGTTATTTGGGTTAGTTGACTAGCAACTAATTCCGCCCACTCCTTCAAACCCGAGATTTTACTTGCTTTCATAAAAAATATAAAAACATAAAAAAGAATCTTCCTCAACCCTTAGACCTATTAGAGTAGTCTTTCATACCTAACGAACACTATTCCCTGTGGAGAACGATCAATCCCCCGTACTTACCACTACACTATACTACATCGGTCAGGTACACTGCCTGGTGGGGTTGTAAGCCTCTTGAGATCCCTCGAGAGGTAAAACCTGTTGTAAGGTTGCAAAACCACGCATCAGGCTCCTAGATAAGTTTATTGGTCTTAAGTCTTAACTATCGACCTGTTACCTTATGGAATCAAATAATTTGGGCAGTGTTTTTATCTCAAAAGGCTCAAATTATACCCTTAAAATAAAGTCAATCAAATAAAAAGTCAACCAAAGTCTTTTTAATGTATACAATCTCCCAATCATTTTATACAACAATTTAAATTATTACATAAAAATCCTTTTTGAATTCATAATCAAGGCATTAAATAGATATGAAAATCTGCAAATGGACGAAATATTTTGGGGGGAAACCAGACCCCTTTCAACCCATACTAAAACAGACCCGATTCAGTCCAAACCATATTGACCTTTTACCTAACCTGCCCATCTAGCCACCTATAGGTTTCTTTGATATATCTCAAAAAATGTCGCATATAAGCATTTTTTTTTATTACACAAGCTAGGAGAATGCAGAACCATAAAAATTTAAAGCTAGAGAGCAATAAAGTCAACGGGGATATTGAAATCCCATAAAAAGATCTTGTGCTTCAAAGAAACTATAACTGACCATCGCCTTATTATGATCACGGATTCATGGGTCTAATTCTTGGATTCATGGGGATATTGAAATCCCATAAAAAGATCTTGTGCTTCAAAGAAACTATAACTGACCATCGCCTTATTATGATCACGGATTTATGGGTCTATTTCTTGGTGCAAATAGAAAAACAGACTAAACAAAAAAAGAATACCTCAAGCACACTGCTAGCCAGGTCATCGTCTCTATTTGCATGACCAATGGTGAAAGGAATTTGTATGTCATTCCACTCTGGGATGTTTCCATCTGGATACAGTAAATCACAAAAAACAGTAAGGTTCTATGACACTTGAAGAAAAGCAATTACCAAAAACACAAGTGATACAGTTCAAATGAGTACCAATTCCAGCTCCCAACTGATCAGCACTAAATATCCAGTTATGTGGTTCTTCCTCCTCTGGTGAAAGAATAAGAAAGTTTAAATATCAAAAAACATAAATATTCCATATTTTAGTTGTGGTGATAGTTAAATTACCTTCAACAGGTTCAGGATTTAGCTCTGCACATTCACAGAATACCTCAAAAAGGTTATCCACTATTAACAAAAACATTATTAACGGGTTAGAAAATTATATTGTAATATAGACAGAACAGAACCAAGAGATATTTTTTTAATAATAAATTATATAACAGTGAGATGTCAAGTATACATTGAGTAGGATCAGAAGGCACAAGCCTCATCTCAGTGATCCTTGACAAATCCAGGGGTGTCTCGCTTGATTCTGAATCACAGCTTTCTGATTCATCATCCTCATCTCCCGTGTCAAACTGAATTCGATTATAATAAAATTAGTTAATAACATTAAAAAAAAAGCACTCCCTGTTTTGTAAAATAAATGGAGAAACAACGAACAACCTTATGCTCTTCCCCAACAGAAAGATTCCAAAGCCCCCCAGCAGCCTCCTCAGCCACCATCCTGTTCAAAGATCTTGCTAAATTTGCAAGAATTTCAATGCCACCACCTGCAGCCACCGATTTTGCAAAAGCCGGATTCACTGAAAGGTTTGCAATAGCCTACATATATGTACTCAATGTTACATTATAATGAATCAAAAATGGCTATTAGATAAAGAAAAGGGTGAAAAAGATTGAACCTTTGTGGATTCCGTCTGAAGCCCCTCTTTCCACGATCTCGCAAGGCCTAAAAGAAGCTGAGTGCCACCACCTTTCATGACTGCCTCAGCCCTTCCTACGTCGACATTAGTGTTATCGTCGTCTACCACAACGAACGTTGCAAGACCCGTTGCAGCCCGTTCTTGAACATCCTCTTGATTACTCTGCAACAAATTGAGCAAAAGATCTGCCCCTTGACTGAGCCAAAATTGATCGAGCCCATGTGGGTTACTCTCGGCTATCCGAAAAAGTGAATGGATACATTCAAGCCAAGTCATAAACTCATCTAAATCCGCGTCTCTCTTTTCTGAGTCTCCTTGATGATCCATCTGTATTGTTTTTTGACACTTCGTACTCTGCTATTGCCTTGTACAATAAACGAAATCCCTCCTCGGTATCATAAGCACCAGCTATATTATTTGATCTATACACGCAGCCACAAGTGAATAAGTGATAGAAATATCAAAGAAGGAAAAGATCAAACTCTTTCGGTCCCAAATTAATCGACCCTTTTGGTTTTGGATATTTCTTAACTCTTTAAACAGCATTTACATACTTTTATAGATTATTAGCAGTGACGTAAAATAATTTTAATTCTTACATTTAGGATAAAGGCTTAACTTTCATTGGGATGGTTCGTGTAAAAACAAAAATGCTACTTCTGGTACTTACCAATTGCAGAAACTGGTTTACATCTTCCTCGTGTGTTTCCTCACACCCTTTGCATGTAGAGATGAAACAGCGCAGGAAACGTCTTCTTTTTTGCGAGATCACCAGAAGCACCTAGGACGATGATGGAAAGACATCCGGTTTCCGGCACATATTCACTTGCCACAGACTCGGTCCTGGCTGGAGCTCTCTGTTCTAAAGACCATTGACCAGACCCCATCTCTATACCTTCAACTTAATAATCACAAACAAATTCCGAATCAAGATCAGTTACTGATTTCTCTCAAATGATCTGAAGTTACAATCAGATCAGCAATCATTAATACTAAATAGATTTAACAAATACAATATGCCAATTTGAAAGTGCTAATCTGAGATTAAACTTATAACTCCAGCATCACCAACATCCAAACACCAATCATGGTTTCCTTACACTCACTATAGTTGCATATACACACACAATAGATACCTGGTGCTGGATAGCCGATGAATCAAAACACATCAAACAGTGAATCATACCATGAAGTGGTGAAAACTCATCAACCAGTATGCATGTTGTTCTATAATTATTGCTGCAAAACAAAATCTATAAACATAGCAAATAAGCAGTTTGGTTTAGAGGGTGCTTGGGATAACTATCTTTTTTGCTTATTTAAGCATCGAGGAGATCACAAAAATAAGTATTTTCAGTGTTATTATTACCAAGTTCTGCACCAAATCTTTTCCCAAATAGTGATCGATACTGATGCGTGGTTTTGCAACCTTATAACAGGTTTTACCTCTCGAGGGATCTCAAGAGGCTTACAACCCCACCAGGCAGTGTACCTGACCGATGTAGTATAGTGTAGTGGTAAGTACGGGGGATTGATCGTTCTCCACAGGGAATAGTGTTCGTTAGGTATGAAAAACTACTCTAATAGGTCTAAGGGTGAGAGAAGATTCTTTTTATGTTTTTTATAATTTTTATGAAAGCAAGTTAAATCTCGGGTTTGAAAGAGTGGGCGGAATTAGTTGCTAATCAACTAACCCAAATAACTACGAATGCAAATAAAATAAAATAACAGAAAATGAAAAGGTGGTAAAACTTATGTGGAGAAAAATGTGTTTACTTAGATTTCCTTACTCCCTAACTATCTTTTACCGGTTGATTAGTGAGTATTAGTTGCGTGGATGACGGGTGTATTCCTTAATACCAATCGTGGGGTGGCGTACGTACTTCCCCAACTCTATGAACTCCTACTTCACTCCTATGTCGAGCCGGCTAAGAAGCTCCTAACATGGGATCACTAGAATTCGCTCATGCATTAAATACAACCATAAAAACCTTTAGTACGCATTGGTTCATGTTTCTTAAGACGTTCAAGCAAGTTACCGTATAGGAAGTTAGCCAGTTTTCTTAAGCCTAACATAGATAAACAATCATCCAATACTACTAATAACACACTAATAACCAATAATCAATAGTTAGGTTTCATTAGATCTAAGCAAACACAAAGAAAACCTAGCCTAGCATGTTAAACAAAAGACAAGAACAAGATATAATCAAACAACACATAGACATATTGAATGATTAATTGATAACTTATCTTCAATGTAACATGGAAGATCTCAAGGCAAAAAGCCTTGAAAAAGCTGCTAAATTCGTCTTAGGGTTTTTCACACACAAAGTTCCACAATAAGTTCCACCCTAATGACAAAAAATTGCAAAACTATATATAGACTTTCAGATCTGACGGCGTCACGTTATGGAGTGTGACGCCGTCACCTCGCCGCTTTTAGGGTTCCCGGATGGCCTTCTTGACGCCGTCCCTCTTTAGCTCTCCAAAATCCGTTCTGGCTTATCAAGGCTTGACGCCGTCAGAATTAGGCGTGACGCCGTCCCGCTTTAACTTATACCGTGACGACCTTGATCACTCCAAAGGGTGACGCCGTCAGAATTCCCATGCAAATTTCTCTGGCTTATCATGAGTAATTTTCATATCCACCACTTTTGCCAAGCCATGACGCCGTCAAAGGTACTTTCCAGCACAATTTTGAGACTTTGCCGTTTTCTTCACTTTTATGCTCCAAAAACGTCCAAAATGCTTCCTTTTCCAGATTTCTTCTCCAAAGTACCTAAAATGACAAAAGGAACGATTTAGGGCAATATTTGATCAAATAAATACGATTTAGGGCTTAAATGACCCCTTAAAAGCGGTACACTTTTCGCTTCATCAAATACCCTTACACTTGAGATTTGCTTGTCCTCAAGCAAATGCGCTTTTATTCTAATCAAAATACAAGTTAGGGGTCATTTAATGCTAACATAAAAGTAATTACAACAAATATTCGTTCCACTTTAATCATAATAAGCACGGAGATTACAAACTAGCACCTCACAAGTAGTGTTTAGATACTCACATCTCTCAAGTGTCATCAAAATAAATCTCATAAATGAAAACGGATAATATCTCTCACTACCTGTCATAGCAAATAGATTACCATAGGCTTGGGAAAGGATCGAAAACCTCCTCCACTAGGCGTAAGCACCTAAGATAAACTATCAAAGAGGGCTTTTAAACGGGTTATAACGTTAGGTGTAGGGAAATGAAAAACACGGTTTTGTTGGATAAAGGATATTTTACTGGTGGCGAGTTAAAGATCTTGATCAATTACATGTACTATACAATGTTGCTAAGCCAAGACTCGACTCGATTTAAGCTAATGAAAGAAAATAACAAAAACATAAAATAAACATAAAATTAAATGATGTTCTTCCCCATTACTCCATTACACTAGTACTTTACCCATGAGTCCCAATCGTCCCAAAACAATATGTACAAGGATATGACTCGACTTAGCAACCATGTAATCAATTAGATAATTAACTTGGGTTTAAACAAATGTTGTCACAATAATGCACTAAAAATGAGTGCATACAAGGTAGGCTAAGGCGATTTGGGTGTACATTTTAGTGGGGTGTAAACAAATTCTTCCTTTAAGTAAAATGCTTAAAGGTCGAAACGAAAAGATAGGCTCTGAGGGGTGTACTAGGGGTATCGTGTACTAAAAATGAGTACAACGCAAAGGGTGTGGGAGAATTACTTGACCAATGTAGCCAAAGTAATTATAACAAAAACACAGGTGTAAAACAATGGGTTAATCCTAATGCCTCTTATCATGTAGTAAATCTAACTACACGAATGTAGTCTCACTTGTGGCCTTGGAATGGTCCTAACGCAAGTTCTAGAATCTAAGTGCTACCGGTACACACATCATAGCATAAATGCTTTTCTTACCAATTCTAGGGGCGAACCTCACATATTTGGGGGTGGAAAATTTTTTAGTGGTACGGTTTTTGTGCTAGTCATATAACTCCTATCCGTGAGACGCTCATTAAGATCAAAGTTTCACTCCTAAATGTTGTAAAAAATTTTAAATTTGGCACTAAAATTGCCTAACAGGTATTTATCTCAGTTTTATTACACATCTACTATTAAACAAACAAAAATCAAGCGTAAAAGCATTCTCTGAAGTATCGTACTTTTACCCCCCCCCCCTTACACTTAAGATGAACATTGTCCCCAATGTTCAAATAACAAGATGTAAAAGAAAAAAGTAAAAGAATGAAATCAAATACTCCCCTGATTCGCTCGGTGGATAATGAAGTAACACGGTTAGATCTTCTTCCAAGAGAATGTAAAAGCTCCAAGACTAATGCATCACCAAAAGCTTGATCCAACAAACATTTCCTTGTCCAAAATAACCTGTTAAACCTGAGAAAACTAACACGAAAACCTGCATAACATCGGCGGGATAAACTCTATATATAAGGATATAATGCTTGTGGAATGATAATTTTGCAGATTCCTGGAGATTATAAGTTATAGATTTAATAAAAACTTTTTATGAAAACAAAACTTTCAAAAATTTTCAGAAAATTAAACCTGACGCCGTCAGGTTGTAAATCCTGACGCCGTCAGAAATGATCTGACAGAATTCTCATGTTACGTTTCCGGAAAATTTTTGGAAAAACCTATACCTTACTTCCTGGAAATCCTGCAAAACATCATTATGACTCGATACAAGCATTTGACTCAAACAAATACTAATATGTATGTTAATTTATTATTATTACGATTCATGTTCACTTGTGTTCTAAATAAACCGATTTAGATTTCCCTTACACTTAACTTTTGCAAAATACCTTTATATGTAGTTAAGACGAAGTTAAAAACAAGATAAAGCATTTTCACAATTTACTTTTGAACATGGATCAATAAGAATAAAAATTAAACACACATACGGAAACAAATAAAATCAAACAAACAAATAAATAAACACACAAAGCAAATAAAACTTGGGTTGCCTCCCAAGAAGCGCTTTTCTTTATTAACGAGTCTTGTAGCTAGACTCAAAGTCACGTACATTACGTGACTCCATCATCGGTCATGGTTCCTAGGCCATTCTCCTTTGATTCTCTATCAGAATCACTTTCATAGTAAAGGTATTTCGGGTCCTCGAGATCAAAAGGATTGTTTCGGTATTTAGAACTAAGCTCCTTATCATGTTTAAAGAATCCACTTGACAGGTCAAAAGTGTCCTTACATCCCCTTCTCACATCATCATCACATAACACGAGTTGGGAACTTAACCCATCGAGCCCTTCATGATCAATCTCCTTGAATTCTCTCATCTTGTAAGGCGTTTGGTATGAGATTTCCCTAATCCCATCGGTGAAAGTCATGATCCCATTGAGCTCGTCCACAACCAAGCTTGTGGCCTTGCAAAAAGGTGCCCCAAAAACAACTTGTGATAACCTGGGATCGATGTACTTTTCGATATTATCGACGATTGCGAAGCTCATAGTGAACGTCATGTTTCCTACAAACACCTGTACATCATCATCTATGCCAATGTCGTCCTTCCCTTTATGAATCATTCCCCATCTGCAAATGTTGTTATAATGAAACAGGGACATCACATTTTTGGGTAAACATGTGTCGATGTAAACATTATAAAAATGCTTGTGACCAATCATGCAAGGTATTTTGAGATTATTCGGATCACATCGCTTAATTCGGCCAGGCCTTCTACCGCATAGCCCCCATGTGTTGCCACATGCTGATGGTTGATACTCATACACTTCTTCACAGCCATCCCGAAAAATCACTTTCCTGACACCATCGGTAAATAATGCACTCCTATCATCCTCATCGAGTATCACTCCCGTTGCTTTTATGAATGGTTTTCCTAGAACAAGGCCAGTTAAGGATGGGCTGATGATAGAGTTCATGTTATTAATTACAGTTAACTCGATATGAAAGAGGAACTTTTCTATCACAATTGGTACCCTCCTTATTACCCCGATGATATTAGACCCTTCATATTTGACCTGTTCGGTGAAGGCTTCGTTATACAGAGAAAGGGATATTGCATTCATAGAAGAATTGGGGTTTATGTAGGCATCTTTAATGAACTTTTTCCTAGTGGTGCAAGATATCTTAAAGACCCTAGGAGTGCCATCCTCTATTCTCTCTCCAAATCCCATAGGCAACTTTACTGTGCCCCTCTCAAGTTCCTCTACCAGGGGGCGGTCTAGCAGTCCTGGGAGCCCATGAGGCATTTCGGATTTCTTTTCTGAGCCCTCCTCATCACTTACCTCTCTTGTACTCGAGTTCTTTGGTGAGTCTAGATAATCGTCGGGCGCCTCGGGGTTCTTTTCGGGAACTTCACCCTCCATTTCATTGTCCACATTCTCGGTTGATTGTTGGTCCAGATTGGGTTTAGGAATAGGTATTTTTGTAATGGTGTTCACGAAGTGGAGAGGTTTCGAAGGGGTATGAGTATCTCAAGTTTCTTTTTCGTTTTGTGATATGTGTTTGAAGAGTTTACTAGGGTGCTTGATTTTTACAGGAGGGGGTGTTTGGTGAGTCACCGTGACAGATTTGATCTCATTAACTCGTGCCGACTCACAAGTTGACCTGCCAGCAAGGCGATCATTGATAACCTTTAACAGGTTATCAACCTTGTTGTTCATATCAACTTGCTGTTGTCTGAATTGATTCTCAAGTTTGGAGAGCTGTGTTTCTTGAGAGAGAATGAATTTTTGCAGTGATTCCTCGCGATTTTGTTGTTTATGCGTATGCTGATGAGGATAATGTTCAGACCAGGTGAGTGGGGGAGAGTCATTGAATGATACACTTCGAGTTTGGTTCCAACTAAAATTTGGCTTACTCTTCCATGCCTCATACCTATCTTCGGAATTCGTGGATCCATAATTAGTGGTGAGCCACTTATCTCCCGCCTTATCGATTCGTGAGGATGCGAATTCTTTGAAAGCCTGTTTGGGGAGTTCCATGCAATCATGAGTGTTGTGGGGACCACTACATAATTTACACGAAGAAGTGATTTTGTTCACTTGGCTTGAAGGTTTAGGAGCCTCGTATGATTTCATGAGAAACTTGACTTGGTCTTCAAGTTCTATGATCCTACGGTCGGAAGTGCTTGAATTGTTCGAAGGCAAAGATATTGCCTTGACCGTTTTATTCAAATCACGGGGATCACTCCAACTTTCGTTGTCATAAAGAGCAAGATCCTCTAGGAGAGCCCATGATTGTTCCGCACTTAGATCACGTAGCTTACCACCGGCCGATTGGTCAATGGTTTGCCTCGTGGAGAGATTGATATGGTCATAGAAGATTTGGACTTGGAGCCAAAGTTCTATGCCATGGTGAGGGACTTTTTGGAGTAAGTCCTTGAATCGAGTCCATGCCTCGTAGAGGGTTTCGCCTTGACGTTGTTGGAACATCAAGATATCATTCCTTAGCTTGGTAGTTCTTCCCGGTGGGAAAAACTGAGCAAGGAAACGAGTGGTGAGATCATCCCAAGAGGTGATGGATCCTGCGGGTTGACGCTCTAGCCATTGACTAGCTTGGTCCCGCAAAGAGAATTGAAAGAGACGTAGTCGGGTCGTCTCTCGAGTGGCAACATCAAGGTCTATGGAATCAACGATTTTGAGAAAGTCCTTGAGATGTTGGTTAGGATCTTCAGAACGAAGTCCATGGAATGCGCATCCGCTTTGCACCAACCGGATGGTGTCGGATCGCAAGGGAGTGACATTGGCTCCTTGAGTGAGCTCAATGGTGTTTCGATAGCCATGGTGGCTAGGACGGGAATACTCTCCTAAAGTACGGGCTCTAGGAGGTGGTGGTTGTTGTGGTGGTGGGTTGTTGGGATCGAGGATATTACCACCTTCCATGATGTCGGATGGTAATGGTTACGAACAAAGAAACGAAGAAAAAAGATAGACTAAAGAAAACCTAGAAAAATAAAATAAAAATCTCACTAGAAAGGAATCTAGTGAGTAGACCTATAAAATAAAAATTCAACCTAAACAATAACTATTCCCCGGCTGCGGCGCCAAAAACTTGATGCGTGGTTTTGCAACCTTACAACAGGTTTTACCTCTCGAGGGATCTCAAGAGGCTTACAACCCCACCAGGCAGTGTACCTGACCGATGTAGTATAGTGTAGTGGTAAGTACGGGGGATTGATCGTTCTCCACAGGGAATAGTGTTCGTTAGGTATGAAAAACTACTCTAATAGGTCTAAGGGTGAGAGAAGATTCTTTTTATGTTTTTTATAATTTTTATGAAAGCAAGTAAAATCTCGGGTTTGAAAGAGTGGGCGGAATTAGTTTCTAATCAACTAACCCAAATAACTACGAATGCAAATAAAATAAAATAACAGAAAATGAAAAGGTGGTAAAACTTATGTGGAGAAAAATGTGTTTACTTAGATTTCCTTACTCCCTAACTATCTTTTACCGGTTGATTAGTGAGTATTAGTTGCGTGGATGACGGGTGTATTCCTTAATACCAATCGTGGGGTGGCGTACGTACTTCCCCAACTCTATGAACTCCTACTTCACTCCTATGTCGAGCCGGCTAAGAAGCTCCTAACATGGGATCACTAGAATTCGCTCATGCATTAAATACAACCATAAAAACCTTTAGTACGCATTGGTTCATGTTTCTTAAGACGTTCAAGCAAGTTACCGTATAGGAAGTTAGCCAGTTTTCTTAAGCCTAACATAGATAAACAATCATCCAATACAACTAATAACACACTAATAACCAATAATCAATAGTTAGGTTTCATTAGATCTAAGCAAACACAACGAAAACCTAGCCTAGCATGTTAAACAAAAGACAAGAACAAGATAGAATCAAACAACACATAGACATATTGAATGATTAATTGATAACTTATCTTCAATGTAACATGGAAGATCTCAAGGCAAAAAGCCTTGAAAAAGCTGCTAAATTCATCTTAGGGTTTTTCACACACAAAGTTCCACAATAAGTTCCACCCTAATGACAAAAAATTGCAAAACTATATATAGACTTTCAGATCTGACGGCGTCACGTTATGGAGTGTGACGCCGTCACCTCGCCGCTTTTAGGGTTCCCGGATGGCCTTCTTGACGCCGTCCCTCTTTAGCTCTCCAAAATCCGTTCTGGCTTATCAAGGCTTGACGCCATCAGAATTAGGCGTGACGCCGTCCCGCTTTAACTTATACCGTGACGACCTTGATCTCTCCAAAGGGTGACGCCGTCAGAATTCCCATGCAAATTTCTCTGGCTTATCATGAGTAATTTTCATATCCACCACTTTTGCCAAGCCATGACGCCGTCAAGAACAAATCCTGACGCCGTCAAAGGTACTTTCCAGCACAATTTTGAGACTTTGCCGTTTTCTTCACTTTTATGCTCCAAAAACGTCCAAAATGCTTCCTTTTCCAGATTTCTTCTCAAAAGTACCTAAAATGACAAAAGAAACGATTTAGGGCAATATTTGATCAAATAAATACGATTTAGGGCTTAAATGACCCCCTAAAAGCGGTACACTTTTCGCTTCATCAGATACAGAAGATCTGTGGTTCCTCATACAGTTCCCCAATCTGAGCATTAAGCTCTTCAGCAGACTCTAAGTCCCTACCAACTGGCTTCTCAACAACAATTCGAGTCCAACCATCAAGATCAGCTGGAAAATAGCATCGTAACTATCAGAAATCCAGTTGACACAAATACAATTTCAATTTTGTTCAAGCTAATATTACCTATAATGCATTGAATACAAAGCGCGCAACCTTGTAGGATATAGGTTTTCACCTTAAGAAATTACATGTGTGATCTAGAGCAGAAGCGTGAAGCAGAAGCTGTCGATTTAGGGTTTTTGGGAAGGGTAGGGAATATTGATAGGAGACTCAATAGCGTTTAGTTATGCCCCTGATGTTTATTTCCCCTATAATGTCACAATTAGTCCCTCCGTGTTTAGCTTAATCTCTTTTGTCTAGTTTATTTTTTTTGTTTTCAGTACTTGATCACAATCAATGGCTTGGCTCCATTGGTTGAGATGTATACATTTGAACCCAAAGATGCAGGTTCGAATCCTGCACCATGACTTTTTGAGAAAAATAAATCCGAATTTGTATTAAATATGCTTAGGTGTATATATATATATATATATATATATATATATATATATATATATATATATATATATATATATATATATATATATATATATAGGGGCTTTATTTTCCGAACCCTCTTAAGTGCGGGAACTGCGAGAACCCTTCTAGACCAATGAGAATTTAGTATTATTAATTTTTTTTATTTAATTCAAAAGGGTATAATTGTAAAACACATTTTCACTTTTCTATTTTATTTTTTTAATAAAAAAATGTTTTTAAGCTTTTAAATTTTTTATTTTTTATTTTATTTTTTTTTCTGCATGCATGTTTTCAAACAGGTGCATTATTTTTTTTTTTTTTTTTTTTTTTAATATTGTAATTTTACATATGTTTCTTGTGTACAATCGTTTAGACATCAAACTTGTTTTGGTTAAAATGGTAATTGCACCTATGTTTCCGGTATACATTCAATAATCTTTGAAATTTATAACCAAAAACATAAACATAAACATGCATGTAATCTCTAAATATATAACAAAGCAAAACATAAATAGTATACAGAAAATTTGATATAAAATGAAATACAATTAAAATACAAATGTATCTTGTTAAATATAGATGTCCACGTCAATCAAAAATATTTGTGCACTCTTCCCGGAACATATGTGCACGCTTCATCATCAATTTCCTAAGGACATATGAGTACCCATCCAAGAACATATGTGCACGTTGCGCTTTCTCGTCAAATTCATTATAACATATGTGCAAGCTATCCAAAAAGCTATGTGCATGCTGCACATTTATTGTAAAGCACCTGGTCTTGCTTTAACTGCATATCGAGGGGAATATACAATGATTAGTATGGTTATGGCAACTAATTTTTTAAGCATAACAACTAGATAACACATATGCTACTACAACAACAATGAAACCAACTGTAAAACGTATGCCTTTTACTCTTATAAATGCAACTAGTGTCGTCGTGTCGGTTACATCTGCAATTTTACTTTGATTGTCAAACAGAGATTAATCAACTTCATATAACAAATGTGTGTTCCATGTGCAAACAATTTATTAATAGCACATTAATATGGTGTTTAAGTTGGTTCTATTTTTTTTAATGTCCATTATTGATTTCTAAGTGTCAAATTAGTTGTTACTGTAATTCTTATTAACAGCGTATAAAGAAAAGAAAAAAAAAAAAAAAAAAAAAAAACTATTTCAACTTTTGAGCATCTTTGAGCATCAAATAACATACTTGTATATGCTACAGTACACAACTCACTTGTACTCTATGGTGTTTTACACTCGTTCCATTTCTTCACAAAACATATATGTTCACAGCCGTAAACATATATGTTCTAAACCATAATTCCATGAATCAAACTCACTTTAAACTAAACCCAAAATATTCCATGAATCAAACTCACTATAATTAAGAAAATTCTCAAACAGATAGCATAAAATACTACTCCATCCGTCTCAATTTATTTGTCCATATTTTCTTTTATAGATGTCTCAAATTAATTGTCCACTTTCCTTATTTAGTAAAAACTAGAGAATCTAAGGGAGGAATATTCCATTTTAGTGGTTGAAAATTAAAGTGACCCCACTTTTATTAAACTTTGTGTTTTCTCTCTCCTGACAAATAAATTGAGACGGAGGGTATAAAATAGTAACTTCTTTTCCATCCTAAACCAACCATCTGTGTTTCTTCTTCACCTAAGTACCACAACTTTTCTATAAACAATTTCACAAAAGATATAATTTAACCCATGCAGTTATATACGATTTAACAAAAGATATAATCCAAATTAAATTCTCTTACTACAATATATCTAAAAACGATTTAATAACCAAAAACTATATAATCCAAATCGATCGCGCAACCCAAAACTGGAATAAACCAAAAACGATTTTAAAAATATAGTATCACAAAAAAAAAGATTTTGATATTCATATAAAATTACTTACCTGAAAACTTCGATGTAAGATGATTTATGGAAGTCGTGGCTTATAAAAAAAAAATCATCGGTATTCATTCATATGGGAGAAAAGTTGGGAGGCGGTTATGAACTAGAAAGAGAGAATGTGTTATTTGAGTTTTGACCTAATCACATATTAATTTCCCTATCTAATAGGGGAGGTTACTGAAAAAAAGATAATGCTAAATTACGTTAATACCCTATTCTAATTTACAGAAAGTTTTCCTATTTGCAAAAGTTTTCCTATTCTTTTCATTAATGACACTAATGGCACAGATTATCTCATCCATTGATCAAACAATCTAACGGTTCAAATAGGGTTCTCGCACTTAAGAGGGTTCTGAAAATAAAGTTACACTATATATATATATATATTTGTTTTTAATAGAAAATGTATTTAATGAGCATTAATTATAGATATAAATTATTATATTTATATACTCTATTTTATCTTTAAATATACACAAAATTTTCATTTAAACGTACGCTAGCATGTGTCAAGTGAACACAAGTTGGCAAAACCCTTAAAAATTTAGTTAATCTTTAATTTAAGATTGGACTCCGTACTTGTGTTAAGTAAACAAGATCACCAACTAATTTGGTGATGTGTAATTTGGTGATGTCATAAATTAGTTATCAAATTGACAAGCAAGTTTGAAAGGATAACAAGGATATCTAGTAACTTACTAATCATTGAAATAATATTGAGAATGACAACCTCACATTTAAAGATAACTTAGATTTTTTGGGAGGTTGAGTGCAAGAGAAATAATATGCTACATCCTTTCGATCACAACATGTCACATCTTATTAGGTTGTATGGTTCGCTCTAATATCATACTACAAGTCATGTCTTATGAATATGTTTCGACTCGATAATGTGTATTGTATATCTTTTATATAATAAAACAAAACCCCTAATGGAGACTTTTGCATTTAAAAAAAATCAAATCATTCCTTATTAAGTAATTTTTATTTTAAATTCGATTTTTTAATTTAGAAGTGAAAAATAATTTGAGCTATTTATTCCCAAATTTGACTAACAATTCTTTAAAAAACGATTTTGTAATCGTAAATACAAAAAACAATAAAAAACCACATGGGTTTCAATGGTATTTACACATAGTTGAAGCCAAATTTGTAAGTTATTAAAAAAACACGGGCTCCAACATCTTACCAACATATCAAAAGTTCAAAACCACACGCCTATTTCAATCATGAACACAATCCTGTTTCAGTTACCCATTTATTAAAAACACACACCTGTTCACCTGTTTGGGGTTCCTGTGTTTTAGGGGTGTTTGGGTTAGTGCTGTGATAGTTTATTTTTTACATATGAGTTACAGTTGCATAACAGTAAGAGAGAAGACAAAGATGAAACGAAATTCAAATAGGGATGATTTCAGCCTGAATATATGGGACCGTATACATTACTTACAACAGGTCTGGGTTACTGTTGTTGTTTTGGTGTTAAAAATAAAAATGAGGTGTTAGACTACTTGACCATACTTAATTAGATGATCTGAACAACCATTCACCTTTTCCAAACTACCTATTAAGACAAACAACAAATTTTGATAAGCAATACCAAACGCCCTCTTGCTCTGCTTCTTAGTTACATATAAAAACTGTTTAAATAAGATGGTGTATATTGAATTTTCATGAAAAACAATAGCGCCTTCTGCATGCACTATGTAATGGTATATTAATATTCCGTATTTGATTGATACTTGTCTAGGAACGAAAGGGAGATTTAGTTGAACGATGTGTGTTTAAGCAGCAACTCACGATAAGTAGGTAACGATATCTGAAATAAAAAAATATATTAATTTTATTAAAAATACACAAATATTCTCTAATTTTATTAAAATACATTATTCAAAAATTAGAAAAAAACCTGCGCGTGCGCGGGCATTATAACTAGTGTCTAAATATAGGAAAATTTGCGCATTGTATATCTGTATGGAATCAATGTTTTCAGTTATCAACATTTTGCGAGAATACAAAGGAAAATAGTAACAAACACAAATAGAGAACGTTGAAAAAGAGCAAGGTTCAATCAAGTGGTTAACACCTTTGCCTCTGAAGACAGAGGTGAAGAGTTCGATCCTCACCCCTTGCAAGGCCGGAGGTCTTTTTCTACCTTTGGTAGAACCGGAAGCAGTCTCTCTACCTTAGGTAGGGGTAAGGCTGTTTACGTCTCAACCTCCCCCATACACCGTGAAAGACGGTATTAGAACCCATAACCTTTAAGAGTTACTTTACTTTACTTTTTTTACAAATAGAGAACTTTGGAGGTTGAAGGCTTGAAGCAATGTAGCCATTATGCGTGCATCATAGCATGGGTCTGTAACCAAATGGGCCTAACCACATGACAAAAACTTCACAACCCAACTAACTTAAGTGCATATGTGTCTTTTTGTTTGTTGTATGGTTCAACCAACACCTTCACTAACTAATTCTTTACCAAGAAAAAAAAAAAAAAAAAAAAAAAAAAAAAAAAAAAAAAAAAAAAGACTTTGAAGCAACTGCTTTTGAAATCATATCAAATAAATATATGCTAAATTAAATGATTTTCATATTATCAATACACAATTTTCAACATTTGAACTAACACTGCATATTTTGTTATTGCTTTCACATTACAAAAGACTATAAAGGTATGAACATATGTATATAGTAATATACTATTTGGTGGCTATGTTATAAGAAACCCGATTATTTAAGAAAATGATATTTACTATATAGAAGCCAAACTCGAAATCTCAACATCTATGACGTTACTTCAATATATTGTACCAAAATAAGGGTCGTGCACTCGTGTTGCTACATATTTCCGTTTTTTCTATCTTGATTGCGACGTACATCGTAGGATTACAAGAATTTTAATTTATCTGAAAAACGACGTTTGGTTGGTTAGTTAAAAACGTTTGATGACATGGCAAATGATGATTATTATGATAATGCAATTGGAGGTTAGTGTAGTATTAAGTTTTAACTAAATTTGTTAAAAGCCTTAATCAATTAGTTGAACCTGCTACAAAGTGGTTCATAAGTCAAATAGTTGTCCCTCCTATTTTTAGGATAAGATTTTTAGAAGAAAAAAAAACACATCTTGAGAAATGCTAAATGCAAATCTAAAATACCAAAATAAAAATTTTAATTTAAAAAAAATAAAAATAAAAAACAAATAAATAAATAAAAATCATTGTGTTATATGTACAAAAAATTCCCTTGCAAAAGATAATTATTTATATTCATGAAAACAAAAATTCAAAATCATAAATGGTTTTTTTTAGAGTAAGAAATTAATTCATATAATTACTTTAAAAATGGTTAAATGGCTAAAACATGATAACGAAAGACACACAAAATAAACCTAATCCTTTTTAAATTACAAACATTACCTAATTAAATGTGACTTCGACTACGATATAATTTGACTTATAGTCTTTAACGTATGACAACAAAGACAATAGTGTCATCGTTTCTAACACAATTTATAGTCACATAGAAAACGACTGGAAACTTAATATCCATATATTGAAACTAAAAGATCGATTTTATAATACAGAATAGAACCCTTTTTTTCTTTCTGTTTTGTGACTCTCTCTCTTTTTTTTTTTTTTTTTTTTGAAAATTAGAAGAGAAAAAAGAAATGCAAAATGATTTGTTTGGAGGCTAGTTGCTATAGGTTTAAATGCTCGAAAATAACAACATTCAAGGCCAAAGAGATGAGACCACTAATATGTAGGGGTGGCAATTTTCGACACGACACGCTAACCGACACGGACACGGACACGACACGAAGATAAACATGTTTGGGTCGAGGATAAACGGGTTTGGGTCGAAAACAGGTTAACCCGTATAACCCGTTTAATAAATGGGTCGTGTATGGGTTTAGTAATTTTAAACAGGTCAACCCGTGAACCCATTTAAATATATAAACTTTTAATCAATAAAATATATAACTACCTAATATGATATATGTACTTATTTAGGATGTAGATCTATGTTTTTTTAAGTGCTACTATAATATATATTTGTATCTATGTGTTATTATTTGAACACTTACACTCTTCAACACTCAAACTAATTAAACATTTTAACTAGTTTATTTAAACGGGTTACACGGGTCATAAATGGGTTACACATGTTAGGTGTGTGCGGGTTAGGGTTGAGGTTTTTGACACGATTAATAAATGGGTCGTGTTTGGGTTGAGGCTTTACCAATCCGCCAACCCGAGTGGGTCGACACGGACACGACTCGATTGCCACCCCTACTAATATTTGAGGCAAGTTATTTGGACCCCATAGGGAGGGTTTCCAATCATTGCACGCATCGTCGGATTGTACGGTTTGACCAAACCCCCTGATGTGACAACATAGGGAGGGTTTGTATAACACAACCCGTAATATTTTTGTGTGAATATTATAGCCAACTTTTTTATCTTGTGTATTTCCGCATGAAAAATAATTTGTAACTATTGACTAAAAACAAGCTAAAAGCAATAAGACATAAAAATAATTGATGATTTTATAGATTTATTAATTAATAATCTAAAATTTAACTAAACATACACAATAATAGATAAATAAAAGACTTTAATTAACTATGCATTCAATATCAAAAATATCAAACACTTTCATTTGTCTTTCAACATTTATGTTTGTACTCATTATGAAATTGCCGTTCAAAAAAAAAAAAAAAAAAAAAAAAATTTATGTTTGTACTCATTGCATAGCTGTTTTATTTCCTTTTTATTATTTTTGTAACACTCAACTTTTATCATAAGTATTAAAATTGATAGTCCCATGACATGTATGGTAGTACAAAGCTTATACGTATACTTTCTAAAAGAATTATTAGTAGTTTACATAAAGATATCCTCTTTCAAGTTTTTATAAATATAAATCAATTTTTAACACAATGACTTTTACAAAAAAAACTATATATAATTAGCCAAAGCAATATCTTCAACTAGAAATGTTTATTTATTTATAAAGTTATTTTACAACTATGGTTCCCTACAAGAAATAAAGTAGGGACATATCTTTGTTACATATATGTGGCTTTCTCATCCAAATTTCGAGGATAATGATTGAATCAATTTGGATATAATCCTACGTTGCATGAAAGCAAATTCAATATCTATCACTTCGAACCTTCCTACTTTATAAGTATGCATATATTTTACAATTCTTTTGTACGATGTCGATTATAAAACAAACAATGACCCATATAATGTGGAATTTAGTGTAACGAATTAGAGATTGATGTGTTGGGTTTATTTGTACAAGAAAAAATGGACGTGTAAGCAAATTAAATGAACGAGATACGTGCGGTTCAAGTAATATAGTATCGTTCTAGTGGATTATAACAACATCATGTCTAGTTGGTTGTGCTACATGGACCTTTTAAAACAAAAAGAAATGATATGTTCTTTTAATTTTTTGTTTTTACTTATAAAATACTGACAAGTGAAAGAATTGACGATTTGAATGTAGAGAAATAATAAGTGAAAAAAAGAAAGCATATTAGATATTTATGTACGTAGGTTGATAAGTAGGCACATAAATTAAAAGGATATAACAAAACTCTAAAACAAATGTTAAAGCATGCTTGCTATAAAAGCAAAAGCAAATTTACAATTAGTGATATGCAAAAATTGCCATATGAAAAAACCAGAAAAATATTAAAATCCAATTAATATGATAATGGATATAGCTAGCTAGTTGATTAGGACTTATTGGACTTTTTTTCTACTTGCTTTTTACCAATAATAAACGCTAGTATTAATAGATCTTAAAACAAATTAACATCGAATATTTTATTCAACTTTGACCATAAATATTTTTATTTGTGTAATATAATACCCGATGAAAAATATATGAATAGTTTGGGTTTTAAATGCATTTTCATTAGTATAATTTTCATCAAGTATTATATAACACAAATAAAAATATTAATGGTCAAAGTTAAACAAAAAAAACTAAAAAAAAGTCAAAGTGGACAATTATTGTGTGATGAATGGAGTATTTTTTTTGAACGGCAAGCTTTTTAGTTGTACGAGGATGATATTTTCTCAAGCAAGGAATTTGATTGGAAATAGAAGTGATAGATATTGAGTGATACCGTGATAAAGTGAAGAAATTACAAAATTCATTTCTCCAATAAAATTTCGAACTAGATAAAGTCATAAAACAATAGTGCAATGTCATTTTCTAATTCACATGGAATATGTAATTGTTTTTTAACGCACGCACATGTCGACCAAATGTACTTTTTAAGAGTTTATTCGGATAAGAAAAAAAGTAAAGATGGTGAAGTGGAGGTTCATTTCACCGTTAAATTTAGTTAGATGAAATAAGTTGTTGTTACGTAATTAGGTAGATGATGAATTATGTAAACCATCCATGCATTCATTTCTCACTCGCAATTTTGATATTTATACAGTAAGACTAGTCACAATGCTAATTTTAACCTGAGTATCACATCACGACTATTATTACGTTTTAGCTTTAATGCTTTATCACCATCAAACCCATTTATTTTAACAAATTTAACTAAAAATTAAATTAAACTTAGGGTAAATTTCAAAAATGTACCTAAAGTAGCCCAAATGCACAAGAATGACACCGAGACGAATTTTGTTGCAAAAACGACGTTAATATTTTCTTTTTTCTTGCAAAACAAACATTTTCACTAATTTTCGTTAGTTTTCTCGTTAAGTGGCACGTGAAATGACTAATATACCATCTTCTTCTTCTTCCCTACTTTCAGGGACATAATTTGCAACTTACCCAATTACTTTTTGAGAAAATTACAAAAAAAATTAGAAAAATCCAAGCTTGATCTATTATGTAGACACTTTTAACATCCTTTTCCCATTTTGGTCATGATCAACCGCTCAACTGCTCGACTCCAGCCCTTTTGTGACATGTGTCCCTTGCAAGTACAGGAGTTAGGTAGGATTACTTTATTGTTTTATTATAAAATTACAAATACACCCTTATGCTTTATTAATAATACTTTTAAATTTATTTGTATCTTGTATTTTAATGAAAGTACTTTATGCACATTTGGTTGTACCATAATCCTCTACCACACATTTAATTCAACCTTATCTTCAAAAAAACCCCTACACTTCTCACATAAACACAACCAAACACAGCACCAACCGTCTCCCCAACCGCCACTCCCACCGCTACACCACCGTCCCCGTCGTAACTCCACCGTCAACCGCCCTACATCCACCCTAACTAAATCACCTGCTCCACCAACCACTTGCCGCCATCGCCGGAATCTGCAGTCTGTCGCCTGAATCATAAAAAAAGATATAAGAAAAGACACATATACAGATTTTGATGTTAGTTGATTTGGACATTTATTACAATAACTAATTTGACAAAATACCAATCATTTGTACTTTAAAAATTATAAAATGAACACATGTCACAACTTGTCTGGAGTCGAGCACTTGAGCGGTTGAGCATGACCAAAATGGGAAAAAGATATTAAAAGTGTCTATATAATAGATCAAGCTTGTATTTTTTTTACTTTTTTGTTAATTTTCCCTTATTTTTTTATACCACATCACAAACACAGCCACTACCTACCACCACCACCCTCTACCACCACATAACCAACACCACCACCCTCTACCACCACAAGTGAAGAACATGACCAACAAAAACCCATAAATGAAAAAAAAAAAAAAAAAAAAAAAAATCATTTATCTCATTGCTTGTATTCGTTGCAGTACCATTAGTTCAGCTGGACCATTAGTTCCAAAAGTACAAGCAATTAAAGATGATAGATTAGAACACAAATTAACGACTCAAAAAATGCTCCAAACACCATCAAATCCCAGCTAAGGAACCAAAATAATTTTTGATCAAAAAAATATAAATAAAACCAGATTCAACTTATCTCTAATTTACTAATAAATCAAGTTATTTTTTTATGTTCAAACTATTACTTTATGTTATTTGAGTGCTTACACAATGAATATACACACTGAACTTTTATAGTCAGCCTTTAACGATTTCATATAAAACGCCGCGGTGCCAGTAGGATTAAAACTAGCATCACTAATAAACTTCACCAGCGTTGTGGATGTTGTTGCCTTGTTGGTCTTTTAGTTCTGGATCAGCTGTGAAACGATGTGTTTTCCGGCCGGTAGTTTATTGTTCCGGCTAGAGGTGGCAAAACGGGCGGGCACGGGCACGGGCACAGGCTTGAATGGGCACGGGCTTAAACGGGCACGGGCCAAACGGGCACATGTTATACAAATCGCTTTATAGAAGACCGAAAATGATGAAATAAATTCCTTAAACGTAATATCTCATTTATATTTATAAAATTAAATATATTATCTATTTATACTAAAAGGCAGGATTTTTGCTGCTTCAAAAACATGTACAAAACAGTTGTTGGCACTGTTGTTTCTACAGTAACATGTGCTTAAACAAGTTGTGCACAACAGTGAAACGTGTTCTGCACTGTGCTGCACTGTAGCACTCAATTTTTTTTCCACTGCTATTACAAAACTATGTATAATCAAATCAATATGATATTACACTAATTCGCAACAAATCCAACTCTACATCAAAATCAACCCAAACAAAATCCAAACCGCAAACAAATCCAACACAAACCTCACAACTCCACAATCTAACAATCCGAACCCTAACCCTAAACAACTACACCTCGCCTCGCCGTGACTCACCACGAGTCACGGCTTGGCTTCGCCCTACGCCGGCTGTCGAGACCTCAAACAAACCCGAGACCAAACCAAACGACCTACAACGCATCAAGAGATAAAGGAGAATAAAAGAAACCGAATAAACAAACAACTCACCCCGAGTCAACACGAGTTGACTAGGTGAGTCCGAGTCGCAGCCAACTCACGAACGAGTCGCGACCGAGTCAGGGTCAAAACACGAGTTCCACACGGTTTTCATCAAAAACAATAGGTTTTTATTAGAAAAAGTTTATATAAATCGGATTTAATAAAATATAGAAATTAGGGTTTCAAAAATATTTAAATACAAAGGGGATAAAGGCGCATGAAAATAAGGTGAGACGGGCTGTGGTGGTGGCGGTGGTGTTAACGAAGGTGGTGGTGGCGCGTGGGTGGTGTTGCGGTGTGAGATATGAGCCAAGAAGCTCCAGAAATGATCGGGATAAACCGATCTATTGATTTGGCAATTAAAAGATCTCGCCGGAAAATATTCCGGCGACGGTGGTTGGCCGGAAGTGACGGCGGTGGCCGGACGGAGGTTGTCGCCGGCGAGGGTAGAGAGAGAAAGGGGAGGAGTGTGTTTTTGTGTGTGTGTTAAAATGAAATAAATAAATAATTTTGGGTTTTATATTTTCAGGAGGGACCAAACTTGGGCAAAGACAAAACTGAAAGGGTGGAAATAAAACCTTTGGGTGGAGGGACCATTTCTGACAAAATGGTTAAACTTTTGCAATAAACACTGTAGGACCCATTCGACGTACCAAAACGGACTCGAAAAATTATGAAACTTGCGCCATTGTTCATGAAATAATTTTTCCAACAAAAACGAGTATAAATATGCAATACTTTCTCGAAACCAATAGGCCCATGCAAAATCTTCATATAACTATTTATTCATACAATCTAACAAACCAACATCAACACAAAAAATTTAGCCACAACGCGCGGGTTTTCCAGCTCGTTATATATATAAGTTTATCTTCAAAAACGATTATAATGTTCTTTAATTGAGAGAAAATATGTGCCCGTTGTTCCCATTTAACTTTTCAATTGGCTAAATGTGCCTATATCAAAAAAAGAATGGGGCTAAATTTGGCCAAATCTTTTACAAAGTAGCCAAAATTAGCATTTTTTTTTATTTTGGACATAAATTGCCACCTCTGGTTCCGGCCATGTTATTAGCCGAAAAATTACTAAATGAGTCGTGAAGTAAGTTTGATAGCCACTCTAGCTCTGCCACGTCATCACTCTATCAACATCAACAAAATACTATGCAAACCCTCCCTACCCTACCCATCCCACCCAAAACCCTCCCTGCACCAGGTGTACTTATGTTTTGTATTTTTGTCTTCTTGTTGTCTTTTTTTTTTTTTTTTTTTTTTTTTTTTCATTTTTTTTTCTTCCACTTGAGAGTGTCTTTTTTTTTTTTTTTTGATGTTGGTAAAATAATGCCACTATTACTTGAGAGTGTCTTTTTTTTTTACTAACGGACAACTAATTAATAGAAGTCTGATATACAAGTATACACATATTAGAAGATTCTTGTTTTGAGAGTGTATTTTTTTTGTGAAACACGTTTTTGGTGAGTTTGTACCAGGCTTCACTATTCAAGATTCTTGTTTTGAGATTATAAAGAAACTGCTAGCAGTTTCAAAAGTTGCATACAAAAAAAAAAAAAAAAAAAAAAAAAAAAAAAAAAAAAGTTAGTGCTAGAAGATAAAAAAAGCTGAGTTTACAATGAATACATCACCGTTTTACACGAACGAGGTATAATTTTATGCTATTACATATATATTACTTTCAAAAATGAGTAACGTTTATAAAAAAAATGATAAATCGAGATGGCTCAGATTATCATATATATCTAAAGATTGAGTCCTAAAAATCATTGGGGAGTATTAATGACACCATTTTTGAAGTGAAAATATATGGAGATTAATGTCATGACATGTAGTTAGTGAGAGCCATGCGAAGGGATCGTGTACTTACTGAGGCACTAATTGATTGTAGATGTTACATAGAAGAAGAATAGCAATCATCTTTGCAATTAAGCTACTCTCAATTTATTGATCAATTACTTTTGCATTTAAAAGTGGTGTATAAGATGATATGGTGCCCACTTATGTATTCTCCACCACTCCATCACTCCATCACGTTCTGAATCCCTTTATTTGCTTACATGTCTTCATCTTAGTGAGACAAAAAAAGTATACTTTTTGAAGAAAGTTTGTACTTGGGTCCCTTTTTTTCTTCTTCACAAGAACTTATACGAACGCTATGTAGTGCGAATGCTAAGTGGTAGAATTACTACTATATCACACTTCTTCGGTAAGCATGCAGTCTAATGGGGATAGTCTATTCATAACACGTGATTGTTTAATAATAATGAGTCATGCTCTTTTTCTTGCTGTAATTTGAGTTAAGAAACGTATGTAGTTCAATCTGATCGAAATTGATATAATTTGGAATCGCAGGAATGTAAGTGGTAATATAAGTGCTTCTGGAGGCGATGGTTTTGGCGGTGGCGGTGGAGGAAGAATTTCTACTAACGTGTTTAGTACGCACGAAGAACCCAAAATCTTTGACATGGTAGAATTTTTACATTCTTGGATTTTAATCTTCGTGCATGGTCAGTTATGTGGAATTAAACATTAGGCTATTTGTTGTTTTCTTTGTTTCTTACATTGTTATAAATATGTATATTGTTTTCTTACATATTTTAGGTGATTGTTACAAATAATTTTATGTGTTGTCTTAATGAAATTTGTATACATGTAACCTATACTAGTGCTTTTTATGTTTGAAGTTGGCAAGTGCATATTCATTCAAGAAATATTCACGAGTATGTATATATGTAAGGCAACATTTGAAATGTTAAACAACATTTTAATATTCACGAGTTTGTATATATGTAAGGCGACATTTGAAAGGTTCCCGACACCCTTCGGGGTTTAAGATTAAGCTCCATTGATCTTTCTATTAATCGTTTATAGTTCCGTCTGATGTTTTAAACATGGGAGGATACGATGCTTTCGCATGGAACAAAGGATTATGTGACTCCAACTGCTTTGCAGGTACTCATGGTTATATCGCACCGGGTGAGTATTATCTCCAAAATGCATTCGTTATTTTTTCTTTATCATCGCAAGTACAGAATATAAACTCATACTGTAATTTGGTTTATTTGTATTGTAGAATTGGCGTACAGTCTCAAAGTGACAGAAATGAGTGTTGATGAATATTTAGTAAATGATACATGAAAAAGGTGTTGATGATCGGTTTGGTTTGTACTACGAAGCTCTCAAATCTAAGGCCGAGATGAATATTTAATATATGATACATGAAAAAGGTGTTGATGATCGGTTTGGTTTGTACTACGAAGCTCTTAAATCTAAGGCCGAGCATGAGAGAGGTCGTAAAGATGCTGAGTGATGCCGAGCCATACAATGAGTTTTTATGGACCAACCACATTTTCTAGAATTCTATGTTTATAGATTGTACTTTTTGCTCTTACTATTTGTACAACTTGCCCTTAGGGCATGTAAAGTTGTATTAAAAACCAATCATAAGGTTGGTGTTGTTGTTGTAATACAGTGATCCGTGCTAAAGTATATATATAATATCAGACGTATATGCGTGATACGCGGGAAATGACAAATCAACCTTTTAGGAAAAAGGTTGACTTACAAAACCCATGAATACGATATGAGTGATACCGGGCAAGTGATTACCCGGGTCGTGTCCCAGCGAGGTGTGAATCGAGGATTTCGTTTTTGGTTCAGAATTAAAATGCTTGATGATTGGATTTTTGATTTTTTGAGTTTTTAACTTCTACTAAAGATATGGAAAACAAAGTTATAAATAAAAACACGAATTAATTAAACTAAAAACGCTAGTCGGGAATTATAAACGCGAGCCTACAACTAGAATCTATTAAAAACTAACCCTACAAGAGCAAATTTATTTTTCCTAGGATCTAAATGACAAAAGAAAATTTTGGAAAAAGATTTATATTTTTTGACTTTTTAATTATTTATTACGAATTAAAATCTGTTTAAACTAAATTAAATTATAAAAAATACTAAACTATAAAGGAAAAATCTGGAAATTTTTACAAAAGTGCTTAATGATAAGCAGTACATAGGAAAATTAAAATGGAGCACCCAGCTTATTCGGATAAGCTGTATATAAGCAAAAAGGGCTTATAAGCTTAAAGGGGAAAACAAGGGTTAAGTATTAAAGGTTGCAAAGGATAACTGAAAAAGACCCAAGGGCGGATGGTTTGTGTGTGGTGTGTTGTGTGTTTAAACGAGAGGTCAGGGGTTCGAACCCCTTTTTGCACAAATTCTCTAAACCATTTTTTTTTATTTTTCTTTCTAAAAACTAATAAGCACAACTAAGTTAAGCCAAAATTATAACTACAACTATATTAGAAAATCACAAATAAGCTCACAATAAGCAAATGGATTTCAGATCAGTGGGTTTTAAAAAGAAAATGAGCTAAGGCTTAAACTTGATGACTGTTAAGCTACTAAAAAGCTAAACTAAAGCTGAAATAAGCTAGGGGAATGAAGATAAACTGAAATGAAAATGAAAATGCCACAAGAACACAGAAATAAGCAATTAACAAGCACAAAATAAGCACAAATGGTCTAGAGTCTGCTGATCTAATTATGGTGCAGGGGAGAAAAGGCACTTTTCAAGCTACTGAAAAGCTGCCATAAGCTAGTTCTAAAAATCAAACAAAAATGGGAATAGCTAGACAAGCTAGCCACCCTTATCTGTTCCAAATTACAGCTTATGAGGGCTTATATCTAGCAAATGAAAAATCAATGAAAAAGCTGAAAAACCACAAGGGTTGCTGATGCAGTCTGATGAATGACTGTGATCAGTGATAGCAAGGATTTTTGGTTCTAAGCCATAATCCCAAATGATACTACACTATTTCTTTTGTATCCACTAAATGGCCTCAAACAACCACAGAAATGCAAGGATTATGGTCAACAAGAGCTTATTGATGAAATAAGCTAATGAGATCAGTCTTAAACCTAAGATTTCCACAGTGTACACTAAACCTCAAAACCTTTCAATTTAGCTTAAAATTCCAATCAAACACCTTCTATCAAAGATTTTAAGCCAGATCAAAACTCCACAACTGGCACATGAATAGTATATCACATGGTTTGACCCGTTTGACTGCATAACCCAAACAGCCCTTAAAGGAGTTGATTTGATATTTAGAACTAGATAGGACCATTTAAGCCATAATTTTGAAAGAACACAACTTAACCAACTTAATTTATACCTAATGAACAACTCTCTAACAAGAAATAAGCACAAAATAAGCTAAGCTTGTTTTTACTGATTTTGGCCTTTTTAGTGAGATTTTAAGCAAAATGGATAATTAACCTATTCTATCTGCTAAAGTAACATCACAAAGCATAAATAAGAACAACTAGGCTGAAAATAAGCAAATAAGCTGGTGAATAGTAAACTTGCAGAAAATAAAGAGATATGACCTTGGGCTCTAGCTAAACAAGAGCACCAAATAAATGGCAGCTACAAGCTCCTAGCTTGTTTCACAACAAGCTAGGTAAAGTCCATCTTGCCATTCCACAACTGGCAACTTCCAAAAGCTTTCCACATTTGCTAAGGTAAACCTGTTTTGTTTTGATTTTTCTTTTTTTTTTTTCTTTTTATATTTTTAAGAGCTTATGTGAGCTTCTGAAAGGTTTGAAACGACAATGAAGTGTAAACAAGAACTTAGCTAAGAAAAACTTTAAATTTCTAATGAAACTGAAAATTGGTAACAACTTGGACTTGAAATCTGAAATACTTGTATTAACTTAAAAACTGATTACAACTTGAAATTAAAGAAGACTTAAATGTGAACTGAATTAAGACTTAAACTAAAAACTACTTACTTACTGCCATAAGGCTTACAAGTGACATCTATTTATACTAAAAATAAACTAAGAGTCTTCAGCTTTTGTGCTTCTTTTGTGAGTAGAAACAGCCTTGGATACCATTTGTGCTTCTTTGGATTGATCTGGACCCTTGGATACCACTTGGTGTCATCTCATCCCTTTATTCCCATCTTGGCGCCCAAAGTGAGATGTGGATTGCCAGCGTGGATGGAGTCACGTGAATATGGCTTTGGACTGGAGCTATTGGAGGGGGGATTGAGTGTAGCAGAGGTGATAGCAGAGATAGGAGTGTAGCAGGTAATGATGGTGGTGAGGGTGGTTTTGGCGGCAAAGGGGAAGGCTGAATGGGATTGACCTAGTTTTATTAATAAAAGGGGATGGGTTATTTGGGTGAATTGGATCCGGGTTTGGTTTATTGGATTTGGTTTTTTTCTTCGATTTATTAGTTTTAGGTTTTAGGTAATTAGGGTTAAGGTAAATGGTAAAAATAGGTTTTGGTGTCGGGTTCGTTTTTCCAAGCTCAATCCAATGCTAAACCCCGGGTTTGACTTTGACTCCGTCTTCACATGATCAAATGCACCAATATTGTCGAGAAGATCCAAAAATGTCCGTTTCCGCTCCGTTTTCAATCCTTTGTACCTGAAACAAATAAAAAACACAAACCAAGGATATCTGGAGTATATTTGGGTATTTTTGGTCATTTTCTAGTCTAAATGGGTATAAAAATTGTTAGTGCAAATATTACGATATTTAAACTAAACGATTTCTTCGGTTTTAATAATGACAAACATGTAACTTGTAATACATAATGTAAAATGTGCAAGTTACTTGTAAACACAAATCATCAATGCATACTTACATCAACACCTCCCGACGTCTCAAGTATGCTTCAACGAAGTCGTAGATTTCCATCCCGACATAAATCACTCAAGGTATGGACAAACAAATCTACTACTTGACAAATGATCAAAGGATTTTATTTTTCTAAACTTCACATTTTTAATGTGACAAAACATTTTTTCAAAAATATATTTCACAAATTATTTTTGAATTAAAAAGAAAAGTTTTATTTTGAAAAATATGTTTGAAAATCCCAACAGTCAAATTTTCCCCCAAAACAGCTCCTAACTTCCCCAAATAAACCTTCCCCACTAAAGACAAACGAAGGAGCGTCTACGGCACCATTAAATAGGTACGGCTCCACTAAATTTAGTGGAGCCGTCGGGTATTTAGCGGAGCCGTGGGTCTGTAACGGTCAGATTTTCCCTTGCCTATAAATAGTGGACCATTCCACACTTCCAACTTGATTTTTCCAGTCCTTTTTCTCTGGTCTTATCCCTCTTCAATTAGATAAATTTCTTTGATCATTTGGAGAGTCTTAGGTTGTTTAAGAGTGATCCAATCATCCACTCAAGTGATCCTCTTCATTCCTCTTGATTAGCAAGAGAAGAACACAAAGTATCCTAGATACAAAGTGTTGTCATCCCTCTTGATTAGCAAGAGAAGAACACAAAGTATCCAAGTAGATACAAAGTGTTTTCATCCCTCTTGATTAGCAAGAGAAGAACACAAAGTATCCAAGTAGATACAAAGTGTTGGAGTTGTTAGGTCTTGTAACATTTGTTACACTCTTGATTGTATCATAGAATACATCAAGATTACTTTTCTTTTGTGAGAGAGTGAGTCAAGATCATTGTGATCTTAAGAGATAGTGAAGATCTCTTGAAGCCATTGGGCTTGTGTGATTGATCATGTGGATCAAGGGTAGATCGGGTAGATCGTGGTAGATTGGTGCTAGCTAAGATTAGCACTCGACATCTAGCTTAGTGTCGGAAATAGGATAAGCAACGTGTATGGTGTAGATCGTGGTAGATTGGTGCTAGCTAAGATTAGCACTCGACATCTAGCTTAGTGTCGGAAATAGGATAAGCGACGTGTATGGTGTAGATCGGGTAGATCGTGGTAGATTGGTGCTAGCTAAGATTAGCACTCGACATCTAGCTTAGTGTCGAAAAACAAGTTAAGCGACGTGTACGGTTTTCTCCGCCTAAAAGGAGTTTGTTGATTAGTGAAGTAACTCTCGAGTTGGGTACTCGGGGAGTGGAGTAGGGCGAAGAGGAGCTTCGTGACCGAACCACTATAAATCACCGTGTCCGGTTTGCGCCTTCTAACTTATCTCTTTACTTTCATTTCATTAGTTATCGCTTTATATTTATATTTGCATTGCATATGTGTTTGTGTGGCTTGTTGCTCATGTAGTGATTGATCATGTATGTTCCATGGTTTGATTGTGCATATGTTGTAGTTTACTATAGTCATCTCTAGATGCTATATACTCATTGTTGACACTCTTCATATTACGTCACACTTGATCGGGTGTTTGATACAAAAGTTTTAAGTTTTTAAATAGAAACGTATTCACCCCCCCCCCTCTACGGTTTCCACAATTGGTACCAGAGCCACGTCGCTCAAATTTTTAAAACAAATGGTTTTCAAAATTGAGTACGATCCATGTATCAAATTACCCATGAAGGTGATAAAAATATGAAAAGTATTTAGTTGCTTAATACTTACAAGTTTTGTTGTTAAGTATACTTTGTTATACTAGCTTGAAGGTTTTCTTAAACTACTAAAAGAACAGTGTCTTTAAGTGTCCGGTCATGTTTTCAGAACGAGTCATTAAGTCATGCAGTTCTGAATCAGAAAACAGACCACGGTACCACTAAACATTGTACGGTACCGTTATATTTAATGGTACCGTGGGTCATTTAACGGTGCCGTGCATTTGATTGTCTGTTTTTCATTTTTGGTTCATTTTCAAAAATCCATATAAAATCAACCATGAGTCTGTACGAGTCGTGTCGCCCATCATTTTGAACGATGTTGAGTCTACTTTCATTTGAGAAACATTTTTATGAATTAGTTCTAAATGAAAGTATGTTAAAGTCCTTGATTTTCAACTAAAGGTCTTCTGGTCATGCAGTTTGCGTAAATTTTTGGTCAAACTGAAAAAGGGCGATTCAACTTTTAAACCTTGACATGTTTTCAAAGTGCTCAGCAAAAATATTTTAAATGGGGAGGAAACCAATTCATTGTCAAATAAAATCAAGCTAAGTGTACATTGTTATACCTAATACACAAAATGACGATAAGTATTTTTGTGTGTTAAATTGCTATTTGCTTATTATAGTTTTTCGGTTTGTGCATTTATAAGGCTCATGTTAAATCACTTGCACTATATTAAGTAATTAGTTTGCATTGCATATAGGCATCAACCACTTGTCTTGCATTTGTTGCAAGTTCTTAAAATGGTTTAGTAACTTTCTTAGGAATAGAAACTAAGTTGGTAGATCATGTGTGTCGAAAGATATTGTCTTACACAATTATTTTTCCAAAGGTTTAATTGTAAAAAGTATATCACCCCAAAACACTTAACACTTTCATAAAATCCGTAACATGATCCTTAAAACATCACATCATTTTGTCTTGTTTGACCATGGGTTGTCTAAACAAGATAAAAGGTCATTTTAATACATTAGTATTTAAGTAAAAGAAAATGTATTAAACTTGCATTGATTTAACACACGTATAAAATGTTTTAAACATTTAGTATTTTACGTATGTGGTATAAAAATGGTTAAGATAATTATTTTTATACTAATGAGGTGTCGAAAAACTAAGAGTATTATACATAATAATATAAATAGTTTTTCTCAAATAAAAATAAATGACAATATCAAAGTAGTAACTTAGTTTGTCATTAACCTCACACATACAACTAGTGTTAAAATAAATGGAACACACTCCTTAAATTTTTATTTTCTTTTTAAAAAGGGAGTGATTGTGAGGGTCAAGAAAGATTTCGAGTACATATCAATTCATTATTCAAATTATGATTGATATAATCATCGAATCTAATTGACAAGTTTTCGAGTGTGGACATGAAATTGGAGTCATTATTTGTTTAGCTTCAAGATAACATCAAAACATGATGAAACATATTATCTTGAATCTACATACTCAATCACACTCGATTGTTATGAAAATAATGACGTCCTCTCAAGACGAAAATAATATGCATCGGATCATAACTCACACTTGTGTTGAAGATGCCATATTGAGTCTTGTTGTCCAATAGTTGTGTTCCAAACATTAAACTAATATGTTTAAAAGATGCATAAAATACACAACTAAGTAGGAGTGACAACTTGGATGTTTCATCCGAAATATACAAGTAATTTACATTGCAATGCAATTAGTAAATGTGTTATCTCCGAAAAACCAAACAAGAGCAAACAAACAACATATGTAAACTTTGCTCATGAACGACTCAACACTCAATGTCACATGTCTAGTAAAAGTGTCACACATAATATGTTATTAACTATTATGTAATTCATCAATCTTTGAGAATATCACATGTATTTCTCTTATCAAAAGATTGACAAAAGATAACTTATATCCCATGCATCTTATTTTCTTTGTGACATGAATGGTTATGTTACAAGAGAATACATTGCATCCTGTTAACAAATATAGGATATTAGAGTTGAATAATAACCTAATACGTCATGTGTCATTGCATAAACAAGTAAAATTAGTCATACACTAAAATACTTGTTTCACAAAGCATTCATAAGAGTGATAAGTTTCCTCTTAGAAAAGCATACTTGTTGAAATAAACAGTATGTCTCATTTTAAATAAAATGCTCACAAGATCTATTGAGGTAAGTAACCTTTACTAGATTCTCACTCAAGATATGCAAAGGAACATTCTTGAAACACACACGATGTAGTAGATTCTACATTATATCACATTAGAGTGTCTCTTGGTTCTAGGAAACCAAATCATGTTAAAATAACATGTAACAACTCAACAAACAAAGATGTTGTCCAAGAGATCATAAAATACACCATCTCCATCAAATAACCTCTAAATCTCAAACACGAAATTAAAATATTTCGCTTGCCTTTGTTAGGAGTTGTGTAAGACATGTCATTCTCTTAATCGACCTTCAAAGTATGGTTAGTTGAGTGATGAAGCGAAAAGTGTACCGCTTTTAAGGGGTCATTTAAGCCTTAAATCGTATTTATTTGATCAAATATTGCCCTAAATCGTTCCTTTTGTCATTTTAGGTACTTTTGAGGAGAAATCTGGAAAAGGAGGCATTTTGGACGTTTTTGGAGCATAAAAGTGAAGAAAACGACAAAGTCTCAAAAATCGGCTAAAAGTTACCTATGACGGCGTCACATTTAACCCCAGACGGCGTCATGCCTTGGCAAGAAAAAGTGGACGTGAAATTTACTCATGATAAGCCAGTGAAAATAGCATGTGAATTCTGACGGCGTCACGCTTTAACTTGATCAAGGGCGTCACGGCTTAAATCAAAAGGGGACGGCGTCACGTTCAAGGTTCGACGGCGTCAAGCCTTGATAAGCCAGAATGGATTTTTGAAGAGCTAAAGAGGGACGGCGTCAAGAAGGTCATCCGGGAACCCTAGAAGCGGCGAGGTGACGGCGTCACACTCCATAACGTGACGCCGTCAGATCCAAAAATCTATATATAGTTTTCTAATTTTTTGTCATTAGGGGGGAGCTTAGTGTGTGGAATTTTGGGAGAAAACCCTAAGACGATTTTAGCTTCTTTTTCAAGGCTTTTTGCCTTGAGATCTTCCATGTTACATTGAAGATAAGTTATCAATTAATCATTCAATATGTCTATGTGTTGTTTGATTCTATCTTATTCTTGTCTTTTGATTAACATGTTAGGCTAAATTTATCTTGTGTTTGCTTAGATCTAATGAAACCTAGCTATTGATTATTGGTTATTAGTGTGTTGTTAGTTGTATTGGATGATTGTTTATCTATGTTAGGCTTAAGAAAACTGGCTAACTTCCTATTCGGTAACTTGCTTGAACGTCTTAAGAAACATGAACCAAAGGCGTACTAAAGGTTTTTATGGTTGTATTTAATGCACAAGCGAATTCTAGTGATCCCATGTTAGGAGCTTCCTAGCCGGCTCGACATAGGAGTGAAGTAGGAGCTTGTAGAGTTGGGGAAGTACGTACGCCACCCCACGAATGGTATTAAGGAATACACCCGTCATCCACGCGACTAATACACACTAATCAACCGGTAAAAGATAGTTAGGGAGTAAGGAAATCTAAGTAAACACATTTCTCTACACATAAGTTTCTCACCACATTTTCATTTTTGTTATTTTATTTTATTTGCATCCGTAGTAAATTTGGGTTAGTTGACTAGCAACTAATTCCGCCCACTCTTTCAAACCCGAGATTTTACTTGCTTTCATAAAAAATTATAAAAACATAAAAAGAATCTTCCTCAACCCTTAGACCTAATTAGAGTAGTCTTTCACACCTAACGAACACTATTCCCTGTGGAGAACGATCAATCCCCCGTACTTACCACTACACTATACTACATCGGTCAGGTACACTGCCTGGTGGGGTTGTAAGCCTCTTGAGATCCCTCGAGAGGTAAAACCTGTTGTAAGGTTACAAAACCCACGCATCAAGTTTTTTGGCGCCGCTGCCGGGGAATAGTTATTGCTTAGGTTGAAATTTATTTCTATTAGGTCTACTCATTAGATTCCTATCTAGTGAGATTTTTATTTTCTTTTTATTAGCTTTCTAGTAGTCTATCTTTTTCTTTGTGCCCTTTGTTTGTAAAACCATTTTCATTTGTCACTATGGCGGATGAAATTCCATTTAGATCATTGACAATAGATGAACAATTATACTTCACCAAGAGATTTGTTTCCTATCATTCCTATGAATTTTTTCGTGATCTTTGTGATATCCAAATGAAGTTGGGGGTAAGGTTAGATGGGTTTAATGAATTCTATGCATGTGATACTTCTCTTAGACAATCATTATCTGGATCAATTCCTTTTAGTAAGACCCTTTGGATGAATTTTGAGGAAAGCTTCCTAACCATGACCCATAAGTGGAACGAATTGGTGGATTTGTATGAGCAAAAAGACCTAGTTTCTAAGAACATGGACTTAGAGTCAAACCAAGATTCTGAGATGGTTAGAGTTGAGCCACCTAGTTGCATGTCATCTTTAGGCACTACCATAATACATGATGAACACTTAGGTGATCTTGACACAAGGAATGATGAGGTAAGTAACATAAGCCCACTAAATACCCCACAAGTCCTACCATCATTTGAGGCACCCACACCGCCCGTGACTTACCCGGAAGAAGTAGAAGAGACTTTAGGAATCCCGATGGAGGTAGAATCCTTGGACCAAGCACCACTAGAGGATATAGGTTTGAATACTTATAGTGATAACCTTACTCTTAGTTCTAGGGAATTTCCTAGTGTTGATGAAACGGAACCTCAACCTTTACACAACTTTCCATCCTTAGATTTACATCTAGGAGACAAAAGAGGAACCGACCCACCCATCAACCCTTATTATCCGGGTAGTTTTAGGATGAAGGAAGCCATTCACTCACCCCCTTCACCTCACGTGGCATATTCACACCCTAAGGGTGTGTATCACTACTTTCACCCGCACTTAATCCTAAGTGTAGGGAAAACCTCCCCTATTTTTGTTAAATAAGGGTAGAGTCAGGCTCGTGACTCGAACAAAAACAAGCGCTTCTTGGGAGGCAACCCAAGCTTTATTTGCTTTGTGTGTTTATTTATTTGTTTGTTTGATTTTATTTGCTTCCGTATGTATGTTTAATTTTTATTATTATTGATTCATGTTCAAAACTAAAATTGTGAAAATGCTTTATTTTGTTTTTAACTTCGTCTTAACTACATATAAAGGTATTTTGCAAAAGATAAGTGTAAGGGAAAGTCAAATCGGTTTATTAGAACAAATGAACATGAATCATAATAATATTAAATTAACATACATATTAGTATTTGTTTGAGTCAAATGCTTGTATCAAGTCATAATGATGTTTTGCAGGATTTCCAGGAAGTAAGGTAAAGGTTTTTCCAGGAATTTTCCGGAAACTTAAAATGAGAATTTTTGTCAGGTCATTTCTAACGGCGTCAGGGTTTATAACCTGACGGCGTCAGATTTAATTTTCAGAAATTTTTGAAAGTTTTGTTTTCATAAAAAGTTTTTATTAAAATCTCCAACTTATAATCTCCAGGAATCTGCAAAATTATCATTCCACAAAGCATTATATCCTTATATATAGATTTTTCCCGCCGATGTTATGCAGGTTTTCGTGTTTGTTTTCTCAGGTTTAACAGGTTATTTTGGACAAGGAGATGTTTATGGAATCAAGCTTATGGCGATGCATTAGTCATGGAGCTTCAACATTCTCTTTGGAGGAAGATTTAACCGTGTAATTTCATTATCCACCGAGCGAATCAGGGGAGTATTTGATTTCATTCTTTTACTTTTTGCTTTTACATCTTGTTATTTGAACATTGGGGACAATGTTCATCTTAAGTGTAAGGGGAGGGTAAAAGTACGATTAGAGAATACTATTACGCTTGATTTTTGTTTGTTTAATAGTAGATGTGTAATAAAACTGAGAGAAATACTTGTTAAGGTAATTTTAGTGCCAAATTTAAAATTTTTTACAACATATAGGAGTGAAACTTTGATCTTAATGAGCGTCTCACGGATAGGAGTTATATAACTAGCACAAAAACCGTACCACTAAAAAATTTTCCACCCCCAAATATGTGAGGTTCACCCCTAGAATTGGTAGGAAAAGCATTTATGCTATGATGTGTGTACCGGTAGCACTTAGATTCTAGAACTTGCGTTAGGACCATTCCAAGGCCACAAGTGAGACTACATTCGTGTAGTTAGATTTACTACATGATAAGAGGCATTAGGATTAACCCATTGTTTTACACCTGTGTTTTTGTTATAATTACATTGGCTACATTGGTCAAGTAATTCTCCCACACCCTTTGCGTTGTACTCATTTTTAGTACACGATACCCCTAGTACACCCCTCAGAGCCTATCTTTTCGTTTCAACCTTTAAGCATTTTACTTAAAGGAAGAATTTGTTACACCCCACTTAAATGTACACCCAAATCGCCTTAGCCTACCTTGTATGCACTCATTTTTAGTGCATTATTGTTACAACATTTGTTTAAACCCAAGTTAATTATCTAGTTGATTACATGGTTGCTAAGTCGAGTCATATCCTTGTACATATTGTTTTGGGACGATTGGGACTCATGGGTAAAGTACTAGTATAATGGAGTAATGGGGATGAACATCATTTATTACCCCCATATGTGCTAAATGTTTTAAAAGTACTCCAAGTTTTTCAATTATCTTAATTCGAGTCATTAGATTAGTATTTGTAAAGTTATGTAAAAGTTCAAGTGTAAGGGGAATGCAATGCCCCTATGATGTATTATTTTGGATGGTAGGGCAAAAGTGTATGCAAAAAAAAAAAAAAAAAAAAAAAAAAAAAAAAAAGAAAAAAAAAAAAATCGAAAAAATCAAGAAAAATACAAAAAAAAAAAATGAGAAAAAGAAAAGTAGAAAAAACATACGGACTACCATCCCGTTTCATTTTATGTTTGTTTTATGTTTTTGTTATTTTGTTATTTCGTTTCTAGCTTAAGATCGAGTCTAGTCTTGGCTTAGCAACATTGTATAGTACATGTAATTGATCAAGATCTTTAACTCGCCACCAGTAAAATATCCCGTATCCAACAAAACCGTGTTTTCCTTTTCCCTACACCTAACGTTATAACCCATTTAAAAGCCCTCTTTGATAGTTTATCTTTGGTGCTTACGCCTAGTGGAGGAGGTTTTCGATCCTTTCCCAAGCCTATGGTAATCTATTTGCTATGACAGGTAGTGAGAGATATTATCCGTTTTCATTTATGAGATTTATTTTGATGACACTTGAGAGATGTGAGTATCTAAACACTACTAGTGAGGTGCTAGTTTATAATCTCCGTGCTTATTATGATTGAAGTGGAACGAATATTTGTTGTAATTACTTTTATGTTTGCGTTAAATGACCCCTAACTTGTATTTTGATTAGAATAAAAGCGCATTTGCTTGAGGACAAGCAAATCTCAAGTGTAAGGGTATTTGATGAAGCGAAAAGTGTACCGCTTTTAACGGGTCATTTAAGCCTTAAATCGTATTTATTTGATCAAATATTGCCCTAAATCGTTCCTTTTGTCATTTTAGGTACTTTTGAGGAGAAATCTGGAAAAGGAGGCATTTTGGACGTTTTTGGAGCATAAAAGTGAAGAAAACGACAAAGTCTCAAAAATCGGCTAAAAGTTACCTATGACGGCGTCACATTTAACCCCAGACGGCGTCATGCCTTGGCAAGAAAAAGTGGACGTGAAATTTACTCATGATAAGCCAGTGAAAATAGCATGTGAATTCTGACGGCGTCACGCTTTAACTTGATCAAGGGCGTCACGGCTTAAATCAAAAGGGGATGGCGTCACGTTCAAGGTTCGACGGCGTCAAGCCTTGATAAGCCAGAATGGATTTTTGAAGAGCTAAAGAGGGACGGCGTCAAGAAGGTCATCCGGGAACCCTAGAAGCGGCGAGGTGACGGCGTCACACTCCATAACGTGACGCCGTCAGATCCAAAAATCTATATATAGTTTTCTAATTTTTTGTCATTAGGGGGGAGCTTAGTGTGTGGAATTTTGGGAGAAAACCCTAAGACGATTTTAGCTTCTTTTTCAAGGCTTTTTACCTTGAGATCTTCCATGTTACATTGAAGATAAGTTATCAATTAATCATTCAATATGTCTATGTGTTGTTTGATTCTATCTTATTCTTGTCTTTTGATTAACATGTTAGGCTAAATTTATCTTGTGTTTGCTTAGATCTAATGAAACCTAGCTATTGATTATTGGTTATTAGTGTGTTGTTAGTTGTATTGGATGATTGTTTATCTATGTTAGGCTTAAGAAAACTGGCTAACTTCCTATTCGGTAACTTGCTTGAACGTCTTAAGAAACATGAACCAAAGGCGTACTAAAGGTTTTTATGGTTGTATTTAATGCACAAGCGAATTCTAGTGATCCCATGTTAGGAGCTTCCTAGCCGGCTCGACATAGGAGTGAAGTAGGAGCTTGTAGAGTTGGGGAAGTACGTACGCCACCCCACGAATGGTATTAAGGAATACACCCGTCATCCACGCGACTAATACACACTAATCAACCGGTAAAAGATAGTTAGGGAGTAAGGAAATCTAAGTAAACACATTTCTCTACACATAAGTTTCTCACCACATTTTCATTTTTGTTATTTTATTTTATTTGCATCCGTAGTAAATTTGGGTTAGTTGACTAGCAACTAATTCCGCCCACTCTTTCAAACCCGAGATTTTACTTGCTTTCATAAAAAATTATAAAAACATAAAAAGAATCTTCCTCAACCCTTAGACCTAATTAGAGTAGTCTTTCACACCTAACGAACACTATTCCCTGTGGAGAACGATCAATCCCCCGTACTTACCACTACACTATACTACATCGGTCAGGTACACTGCCTGGTGGGGTTGTAAGCCTCTTGAGATCCCTCGAGAGGTAAAACCTGTTGTAAGGTTACAAAACCCACGCATCATCGACCTTCAAAGTATGGTTAGTTGAGTCATATTAGGTCATGTATTAGCGAAATAAGCTAATATCATCTTTGCTACACTTCAATAGGCAAATATAGGAATTTGAAATTTTCTAATATGAGAATGACTACTGGAGAACCTATCGCACTAGAAATTCAATTTGACCTAACGGTTGAATTGCTTCCAGGAGAGAAGTTGGGTTTGTGGTATAACCCGTAAAAATGGTCGTGTTCAGCCTTAATTGAGCACCACTAGTGATTGTCTCATACTCATTCTCTAACTTGAAAATTTTTCATTCCTATATTTGACTAGAGATAGTTCGCATCGTTGAACTATATCTCCCATTAGGATGTCATCTTGAACAAGTAGTAATTAGGATCTGCCTTAGCAAACCTAGATTGCTTGCATCCCACATACATGTTTCAAAATGATAACATGTTCTCATAAGACATGATTAAATGTCTTCATGATCTTAAATGCTAAATGATTATCATGTTTTGCATGATGTTTGCATTTATTCCTTATGTGCATTTTACTTGATTTACTTGTAAAGTTTACACCCACACTATGTTCTTTTGACACATTAGGAATTAGGTATGCCCATCACTATGAACCCTTAGAAGTCATAGAGCCATACACTAGTGTCAAAACCCATAAGTCAAAGTAGTCGCGAAGTTACCCTAATTCCCCAGTCATCACTTCGCCTTCTTCCAAGTAATACACCTTTTTGTCATGGGAAGGTTAGGAACAAACCTAGTAGAACTCGGAGTAGGGTTGACAACTTAAATATTTCATCCGAAATATTCAAGTAAGTTTAACTTGCGATCGCAATTATTAAATGTCATATCCGAAACATCATACTCAAGCCTTTTAACAACATATGTTAAAACGCTCATCCAAAGGACTCACGAGTTACTATATAAGTAATTAGTAGTTCCTTTCATCCTCGTGTGAATATACACGTCTTAAGATCCCAAACCCTGCTGCAAATCAGCACCATAGGCCTAGCTTTACATCTTTCAAAACCCCATGAAACACTCACGTGCGAAGCACATAGAAACCCTTAAATCAACCAAACCTCTCAACCGAGAATCCCCTTACCATCTCCGTCTAGGTCTAGGAATGATGGAACATTTTCCATAAAACTTATGACTATTTAAATATTTCACTGGAAATATTAAAGTCATCTCTCGTACCCCTCTTATGATTACTTGAATATTTCACTGGAAATATTGTATTCATCTCGTGCGTCTCGTCTCATGACTCTTTAAATATTTCACTGGAAATATTGAGTCATTCTTTAAATCCCTCTCATGACTATCTAAATATTTCACTGGAAATATTAAGTCATCCCTCACGTTCCTTGCATGATCTCTTGAATATTTCACTGGAAATATTGAGATCATCTATTCTATTTCGTGTCATGACTTTTAGATATTTCACTGGAAATATCAAGTCATTCCCTCGATCTCGTCCCATGACTGTTAGATATTACACTGGAAATGTCAAGTCATATCCTGTGTCTCGTCTGATGACTTTTTAAATATTTCACTGGAAATATTAAGTCATCTTTCACATCGCTCTAATGACTACCTATGTATTTCCTCGGAAATATAAAAGTCATTTCTTCTCGTCCAGTACCGGTCAAAGAATTTATTAGGTATAAATTCTCTCCTCGTGTCGAAAAATCTCCCTTAATCAGCGAAGATTTATTCGTAAAATCCTCTTACACTCCAATGACAACTTAAATATTTCATCCGAAGTATTTAAAGTTTATTTAATTTGCGAAATGCAATTAAATGTCATTTCTCGTTCTCGACAAACGTTCATCGAATCCCGGTGGATTCATTCATAAAGGAATTTATTCGGTATAAATTCTTTTAATCTAAGGTCCAGAAAAATCACAACATATGTGAAATTTCTTTGTCAGAAATATAATTCTGGGTCAAAACTGACCTCAGCAGGTCACGGTACTCTTTAATAGGGGACAGTATCGTTATTTTTAACGGTACCGTCGGACCGTTATTTGCTGAGACAGTTTATTCTCACTGTTTCAAAACCACTATCGAAACACACTCGATGTAGTCTTGAACCAAAACCGTATCCTATCAGAACAGATTGTATCTATCTTCTGATTCCTAAGCCTTCTTCCCTTTCACTTCTGCATGGTACTAAACACTACCAATGCTTCCGCATCCCACTCATCTCACACACACTTCAAACGAAGACATTAGGATACGTTGAGATAACCCTCCTTCATTAACATAGATAACCCTATAACCTTATCACCTACCTCACAACCCTGAAGATTTTATCTTCTTAACCCTTAGGATATCTCCAAGTAATCACATGTCTCATCATATAAATATTCTATGAATATTCACAATGATTGAGAAGAGCTACATGACTTCAAAGGTGAAGTTTATCGTATGCTATCCACTACTTGTCATGACGTTACTAAGCTCATCGCTTCAGTCAACGTTTGTTTTCCTCTTTATCTTTTACATCTTGTCCGGTTGGTCATAGATTAAGGGGGAGCGAAAACATACTCATATAGTCTTTCACTAAACACTCTCAAGAACACACAAATGTGATTCTTATTCCCTAGGAAACTTCCCTTTAGCTGCCCAAAACTAGGCTGTATAGGAAAATTCGTGACTTCCAGGTCACGGTACCGTTAAATAGGCCACGGTACCATTAAATTTAATGGTACCGTGTGGTATTTAGTGGTACCGTGCCTATGTTTGACGAATTTTCACTGTTTCCTTTAGATCCCTGCATTCCTAACCTCAAACCTGCAAAATCTTGCAAACTCACATACACCCTAGGATTCCCTCACTACACCATAGGACTCTAACACCAACTTTAGTTCGAATCCCACAACTCTTGCCTATATAAGGCCTCACCATTGCAAGCTTATCTTGCATCTCACCTTCAAACCTCACATTAACATCATCATCACACTCAAACCTTTTAGCTACACTTCACTCTTGACAATGACAGTTAATTTAAGAACCTTCAACCCATAGATCATCACACTCAAACCTTATAACCTTCAACTCATCACACTCAAACCTTACAACTACTCCTCACTTTGGATAAGTGATAGTTAGTTCAACAACCTTCAATCCTCACAAACACACGAAACCCTTCATGCACCAAATTATCCCTAACACACAACTAGGATCATCCAACCTAGAAACCTAGAACTTCATTACCTTAACCCCGTTAGAGATATCCACCAACAATCCTGTTAGGATCACATGCACCTTTTCTTTTTCCCTTTTGAAATATATCATGCATCTCATTGTCAGTGCAAACGATATATTAACCTAAACCATCCTTTCCCACCTTTCCTCAAAGGGCAAAACCAACATCTCCAACCACATCATCATCATCCTCCACCTTTAGGATTCCTACACCCTTACCTCCACCAAGTCCACCACAACCTTTAGCTATCACACTAACCCTATCACCATCAAACCTCTTTGGACTTGGCACCAACACATCATCCTTATCACCATCACCATCACCACAACCTTTAGCTCTCACACTAACCTTGTCACCTACATCTCCTTTTGAACTTGGCACTAACACATCATCCTTATCACTATCACCATCACCACAACCACTAATGGGTCATCCCATTATTTATCCCCTACAACCACATAACCCAAGTTGTCCTTGTTGTCACCACAACCAACACTCTCCCACCTTATGGAATCATTTAGGTATAACCTCTATCGAGTCTACTTTATGGCACGACCTGTTATAATAGTAATCATTTAGAGTATGTCTTATCAACAAACTATCCTTAATATCAATCATCTTAGGTAGATGATTATGTTGTTCAAAAGGTTTGTTAGAACTTTCCTTCCTAATGACAACTTGGAATAAGTCATTTAGTGCGTCAGTCAATGAACGAATCTCGTTCTTGATTAGTGTGATTGAGTGAACAATTACACCTTAGGTTTTCGGTCGGGTTGTGACACTTACGTGTTAACATAGTTTAACCCATGCATGTCTTGTTATGTATATTCTATCCCTATAATGTTGCTCCTATACTGTTATATATTATGCTGCACGAAGCTAACCCTTGATGTAGGAAAAGCCTTTGTAAGAATTTGATCCATGGATCCGCTAGATACTAAGGTAAATAAACAAGGGGATTAAGTCACCATAGGGGAGCATTGAGCTAGGGGGAGCTCGGGAGTATTTGAATACATAGCATGGAGTCGTCTTCACAAGTGTTGATAGAAGGCTTCACTAGGATGATGCAAGCTCGCCTTTCGGGGGAGAAAGGATATTAGTGCAATAAGGGGGAGTAGGGAGTAAATCCAAGGGAGCGCTCGAGGCAACTACCTTTTTGATTCGACAAAAGGGGGAGAAGGAAGTGTAAACAGGTAACTTTTACATTTTACTGTGTGTTACGGTTTACATATTTGTCATCATCAAAAAGGGGGAGATTGTTAGTGCAAATATTACGATATTTAAACTAAACGATTTCTTCGGTTTTAATAATGACAAACATGTAACTTGTAATACATAATGTAAAATGTGCAAGTTACTTGTAAACACAAATCATCAATGCATACTTACATCAATACCTCCCGACGTCTCAAGTATGCTTCAACGAAGTCGTAGATTTCCATCCCGACATAAATCACTCAAGGTATGGACAAACAAATCTACTACTTGACAAATGATCAAAGGATTTTATTTTTCTAAACTTGACGGATCTAGTTTTGGTGATGTTATTGTGAATCGGGAGGTCGGGTACAATGAAAGATTATCATCTTCATTGTTAAAGAGTAGAGAGAGAAAGTGTTAGAGAGAGAGAGAGGAAACCTGATGTTTATTGATAAGAAAGAAAGGTCAAAATTACACAACAAGCTTTAACCTCCTTGTGAAGGCAAGGAGGGCTTAAATAGGGCATCAAACACATAACTTTACAATATTGACGGTTTCAGTCCATGTGTTTGAGCCAAACATAATAACTAATATAATCCCAAATATGTTGTCACATTTTAGTGCGAGAAGCATTCCCAACAATCTTCCCCCAATGTGGCAACATATGGGATTACTTACATCATTTCCTACAAGTACAAATACAAATAAAGAAAGGTCTTCATAAGCTCTTCATGTGCTGAGGATGACTACAGTTGACGCTCTTTGTCTTCATCTTGTACCTCGGCTTGAGAACTTTTCTTTACTTGTAGCCAAATGATGTAATATCCATGAATTGGATTAACTTCCCCTCAATTCATGCTGCATGTCTTTAACGGCTTCTTCATATACTTCCTTTTGGCGAAGTTTCTGAATCAGCTTCCCCCCAAACTGACAACCGTCTTTAGCAGATTCGAAACTTTGATGCAGTTAACATGTCTTCTAACTTTTGAAGGTTGTAAGTACGCAGCGGAATTTGTAGATGACATCGTAAACCACACCATGCAAATCTGACTAGTACTCAGTAACGATTATACTCAATGCGGAAGTCCCGTTCGGGGGTAACATGCAAGAAATTAGCAAGATCTTCTCACATAAGTAGGCTACTTCGCACATCACACCCTGCGAAAGTTGAAACGAGTACACCAAAATCACAAAACTGAACTACTGATCATCTCTGCGGACGTCTTCCGGTAGTAATAAAGTTGTAAGCTCGATCACGTGAGTCTGTTATGTGTCCCCGATGTGCACATTTCTTCCCCCTGAATGCATATCCATCTGGAAAAAGAGTGTTTTCGCAAAAAAATGCAAAGAAAGTCAAAGTCAGTCAAAGCACATCTACTCTCTCTTCCCCCACGATGTCTTCGCGGAATCGGAAGCATACAAACTATGTTTACGATGGAAACGGAGGCAGCGTACACCCTGTATGTCCAATTTGTCGAAGATGTGTAAAGTACAATAAATAGCCCGTAAGAATCAACTGCTGATAGAATCTCTACTCTTCTATACTCTTCTCAACTAACTCTTTACCGACCCCATTATCATTCCGACGGCTTTTTGTAGTGACCACTGATGGAGAAAACCCAGTATTACGAACTTGAGACCGAAGTAAAATAACCCGAACTTGTGACTTAAACTTGCACTATTGTCTGACTAAGAACCTATACTGAGCACTACAATGTAACTCCTTTAAGCATAGGTCGGTTCATATACCCATCCAACCATCCTTTTCTGTATATGAACTCATCTTGAATTATCCACATCTTTGTGTGACACTTGAGTACTACAACGTAACTCCTTTAAAGTGATAGCTATACTCTGTGAGCACAACAACGTAACTCCTTACATCAGGTATAACTAGATAACTCAAGTCTTAATCATTTGAAACAACCCTGATATCTTGAACAAGTCTGACGTCAGGTTATAAGCTCGAACAAGGATCTCGAAGAATCATGCATCCAACCAACCCCGATATCTTCAAGATACTAAGTACACGCACCCGTGATATCCCACTTCAACCTCAAATAAATAATAAAGAACTATCCCCGTAGTCACATCTTGCGGTTCAATACCCAACACTAGCCTTTTGAAGGTTTAAGTGAACTATGATAATGGTTTTATCCCGATCTTGTCAAAAACGTATTCCCGTGAAAATTATTCACTTTGTCGCAACGAACCCCAAAAAATAACTAGCCACAACAATTTCAACCCATTATAAAAAAAAATTCAGCTCATTTTGACGCAGGAAATGAAACGTAGGCCCAAAAATGAATTCAACAGCCCATTCAAATCAACACGAAGACCAAGCCCATCCAAATCCATAACAACCCTAAATATGCGGGGTATAAAGCGTCATAAGGCACTAATCTTTAACCCTAATCACATTTTTTATCCGCCCCACTCTTATCATTTCTCCACTCAGCCACCAAAACACAACATCAACCCTAATCTCATCACCTCATTTAGTCCGCCCACATCACCTACAATCAAATCTCACCCAACTTGTATCTTCGTTTCCAGCACTATTCGAATCAAGAGAGAGAGCTATTGTGAGCCTTCAAGATCCTGACCCAAGGTCACGGGTAAGTTGATTGGATAATGTTTTTCGTTTGAAACCGATTGAGAAAAGAAATAATAACAATCTTGTTAATGTTTCATTTTTTTTAAAAAAAATAATCGGATATAAAAAAAATTTGAAGCGGGTCATAAAAAAAAATCAGATCGATGATGATGTTCTTTCTTTCGTTTAATCGACCTCTTAAGGTTTGATTTTACTTTAGTTACACGAAAGACAAGAGGCTGAGATCAAGTAACTATTTTCTTGTTATGTTCGAGTCGAAGGTTTAGATAAGGTTTGATTTTACTTTAGTTACACGAAAGACAAGAGGCTGAGATCAAGTAACTATTTTCTTGTTATGTTCGAGTCGAAGGTTTAGATCTCGTGTTGCTTGATTGTGAATTGGAGAGTGATATGCGAGGGTCTAAGGTTGTGGTAAGATTTGGATTTGTTTTTGGCAGTGAAGTTATGGTCATAGGTCTGTGATGTAATTAGTTCACACAAATGAAATCTTTAACGATTGATAACATGTGAACAATAAACTGAGATCGATAATATTTGTAGTTTGTTTTCTGTTAAGTTTTGATTTTCTTGACTGATGATGTACAACTGAAGTCAACGAAAGTAGTAGTGTATTGGTCGTGGCTTCATCTTCTTCTGATTTCTTTTTGTTCGATCAAAATAAGTTCGATCAATTAGAAGTTCAATCATTGAGAAGTTCGATCACTGAGAAGTTCGATCAATTAGAAGTTCGATCATTGAGAAGTTCGATCAATTAGAAGTTTGATCATTGAGAAGTTCGATCAAAATAACTAACTCGATCAAACTAGAAGTTCGATTAAACGAAGTTCAATGAGACAAGTTCGATCACTTAATCTATCTCGATTAAGAAATCTAGTTCGATCAAATGAGAAGTTCGACTAAACTTAGAAAGTAGATCACAGAAATTCGATTATTTCATCTAACTCGATGAAACAACCAGAAGTTCGATCACAGCACCAGAAAAAATCATAGACATGTAAACCCACTTGTATCAAATACTGTTTGACCAAAAAAATAGTATAAAACAGTGAAAATATTAATCATAACAATATATGAAATACACTTTTGTCAAGAAAAAATCACACAAATCACCCAAAACTAAAACCTGGGCTCTTGATACCAATTGACGGATCGTGTTTTGGTGATGTTATTGTGAATCGGGAGGTCGGGTATAATGAAAGATTATCATCTTCATTGTTAAAGAGTAGAGAGAGAAAGTGTTAGAGAGAGAGAGGAAACCTGATGTTTTATTGATAAGAAAGAAATGTGAAAATTACACAACAAGCTTCAACCTCCTTGTGAAGGCAAGGAGGGCTTAAATAGGGCATCAAACACATAACTTTACAATATTGACGGTTTCAGTCCATGTGTTTGAGCCAAACATAATAACTAATATAATCCCAAATATGTTGTCACATTTTAGTGCGAGAAGCATTCCCAACAGATTTTATTTTTCTAAACTTCACATTTTTAATGTGACAAAACATTTTTTCAAAAATATATTTCACAAATTATTTTTGAATTAAAAAGAAAAGTCTTATTTTGAAAAATATGTTTGAAAATCCCAACAGTCAAATTTCCCCCCAAAACAGCTCCTAACTTCCCCAAATAAACCTTCCCCACTAAAGACAAACGAAGGAGCGTCTACGGCACCATTAAATAGGTACGGCTCCACTAAATTTAGTGGAGCCGTCGGGTATTTAGTGGAGCCGTGGGTCTGTAACAGTCAGATTTTTCCTTGCCTATAAATAGTGGACCATTCCACACTTCCAACTTGATTTTTCCAGTCCTTTTTCTCTGGTCTTATCCCTCTTCACTTAGATAACTTTCTTTGATCATTTGGAGAGTCTTAGGTTGTTTAAGAGTGATCCAATCATCCACTCAAGTGATCCTCTTCATTCCTCTTGATTAGCAAGAGAAGAACATAAAGTATCCTAGATACAAAGTGTTGTCATCCCTCTTGATTAGCAAGAGAAGAACACAAAGTATCCAAGTAGATACAAAGTGTTTTCATCCCTCTTGATTAGCAAGAGAAGAACACAAAGTATCCAAGTAGATACAAAGTGTTGGAGTTGTTAGGTCTTGTAACATTTGTTACACTCTTGATTGTATCATAGAATACATCAAGATTACTTTTCTTTTGTGAGAGAGTGAGTCAAGATCATTGTGATCTTAAGAGATAGTGAAGATCTCTTGAAGCCATTGGGCTTGTGTGATTGATCATGTGGATCAAGGGTAGATCGGGTAGATCGTGGTAGATTGGTGCTAACTAAGATTAGCACTCGACATCTAGCTTAGTGTCGGAAATAGGATAAGCAACGTGTATGGTGTAGATCGGGTAGATCGTGGTAGATTAGTGCTAGCTAAGATTAGCACTCGACATCTAGCTTAGTGTCGGAAATAGGATAAGCGACGTGTATGGTGTAGATCGGGTAGATCGTGGTAGATTGGTGCTAGCTAAGATTAGCACTCGACATCTAGCTTAGTGTCGAAAAACAAGTTAAGCGACGTGTACGTTTTCTCCGCCTAAAGGGAGTTTGTTGATTACTGAAGTAACTCTCGAGTTGGGTACTCGGGGAGTGGAGTAGGGCGAAGAGGAGCTTCGTGACCGAACCACTATAAATCACCGTGTCCGGTTTGCGCCTTCTAACTTATCTCTTTACTTTCATTTCATTAGTTATCGCTTTATATTTATATTTGCATTGCATATGTGTTTGTGTGGCTTGTTGCTCATGTAGTGATTGATCATGTATGTTCCATGGTTTGATTGTGCATATGTTTTAGTTTACTATAGTCATCTCTAGATGCTATATACTCATTGTTGACACTCTTCATATTACGTCACACTTGATCGGATGTTTGATACAAAAGTTTTAAGTTTTTAAATAGAAACGTATTCACCCCCCCCCCCTCTACGGTTTCCACAAAAATGATGAGTATTTACACACTCATCATACAACAAAATGTAATTTCAGTAAAATTATGTCAGAATTTGCTAAGTTAAATATAAATTTTATTGTACAAAACCCATGTTGCGAAATAATGTACTTTAAATATAGATTTATGCATGTATTGATAAATCCCTTTGTTAGTGAGTATATCGGAAGAAAATAAAGTGTTGATTAATATCTATATGTCTATATAAAAGTTGAGCTTCATGTATAAATGTCATATTCATGGCATAAGCTATAAAACTCCTTTATGCAAAGTCGCTAAAAGTTGAGTTTCACGTTTTGAATGAGAGTCTTAATGATTGAACTATCTAAAAGTTGAGTTTTGATGCTTTGAATGGGAGTCTTAATGATTGAACTAATGCTATAAAAATTAATTCGTAAAGACTTGAACTTAAATACAATAATTAAATGCTAAGAATTTCTAAAGTCATGAAACGAACTATTAACCACACAAAGCATGTTTAATATCTACCATTTCAACTTTTTCTTTGAGGTATTGATGCGCGTGTGCGTATGCTCTAATTTATACCCACGGTATGTCGTTGTGGTTTTAGCAGTATTCAAGTTTTAAATTTATATTTAGCCGACTTATCAATAACACACACACTTAACGAGCAGTGTATCCGGTCAGTATGAATATAATGGTAAGTAGAGTGTCGATCACTAAGAGTGGAACGTATTATCTAGTTATTCTAATCAGTATTTTAATATATTAAGTTAGCTGTACAATCTAATCTAACGCAAGGGGGTTTCAGCCTGAGAGACTGGCACGATTTGGTTGCAATAAAATAATAAACTAAACTAATAGGCACGAATCAGCGAGTAGCACACACGTACACAGATAAATACTCGAGACAATAAGAAGACCTGCCCTGATAGTTAAGTAGCTTGTCACTTGTTTTATTGCTAGTTTCATATGAAGTGTATAGTTCGATGCAACGCACCGAGATTAAGTCCTTTCTCGTTGGTTCTAATCTTATCGGCGAGTAAACCCTTAATGATTACTTATGACTATCCTGTTTATCTTTCTTCCTCCTTTTCTACAGACGATAGAATGCATAGGCGATCTAATAAACAGGCGAGGAAGGGGCATGGCGACCCAAGCAATGCTCAGCTAGACACAGAGGTTATCAATGCACTAATAAAAGTCACCAAAGACATCAACATATAAACTTTAATTAATGGGAAAGCAATTTTAAGGGGAGTCGAAGTGCATGGTTAAATCCATGATCACAAGCCCATCAATCCTGACTAATTAAAGTGTACTAATACAATAAAACAAAACTACTTAATGAATTGAATACATGCAGGACCTTCGTACAGCTCTTGTATCTTCGTTAAGGTGTGTCTTGTGCTGCTACTTCAACTGAATTCGTCCTAGGGTTTCTGTGGTATTCGGTCTTCTAAAACTGTCGAACTAGGGCTCTTGAAATTCGTCTGTCTTTGGGGTATTTATAGTTTCTGTCTGAGGGTAAGATGCGGCGCATCTAATAAGTAGATGCGGCGCATTGACTTAACTTCGCATGGGGTCCAAGATTAATATATTCAGGAATATTCGTACACCGCCAGAAGATGCGGCGTAACTCAATTCTTGGATGCGGCGCATGTCCTTGCTGTCTTGGATCGTATCTTGTGAAATCTTGATAGTGATGCGCCGTATATAATAAGCAAGATGCGGCGTATCTGGAGCAGAATAGTCTTGATCTTGTACATTTCAGTAGACTCTTAACTTCTTGCATGTTTTGCTCCATAATTAGTCCAAAATCGCCAAGTTTCACATAATACTTGTTTTTACCTGAGAATTACAAAAGTAAACATTAACGTATCAATTCTCATAGATAATATAATAAAACAAGTCAAATAAATAGGATAAATGATGGTAATAAAATGTACTTATTTGAGTTCATCAGGTATGTTTAATGAATAATGAATAATCAACTAATAAAGAATAATATTTTCATGTGTCTACTTAAGAAAAATACTATAAATAGCACATTCAAGTAATGCAAACCACTATATCACATTACATCACAAAATTGGCGTACGGTTTATCTATAGAGGCCTATATTGAGTCACACGGACAATTATATGTTGACTCAATGTTCGTTTGTTTGAAAGCAATGAGGGAGAACAATATATATTCATTTAAATATGATTGTAGGTTAGTTACGGGCCACCATTTGTTATCTTCTAATCTTTTAACTATGTCTAAAAGTTTAGTATGATATTTATTTACTCATATAAAAGTCATGCTTCAAGGAATATAGTTAGATGCTTGAGGTAATTTCTAAAGTCATGAAATTATACATGGTACTATTATTATCTCAATTTAATTTAATCCCTAAACATAAGTTTACTTTATTTGATGATATGTTGTTATTATATATATACTAGAAGGGTATCCACGCGATGCAGCAACGGATACCCTGTGACTAAATTTTCTGGCAATGTGATATTATTCGGCCATACTATTTTTAACAATTAATTTAAGAATAACAATAACTTTAGTTAAGACATTAGTATAATTGCAAGTAATTAAAATGTTATGTGATTGTCAACGCGTTGTTGCGATGACAAAGACACGGATATTGGTTGCATGACGATGTAGGAGGTCGTGGTGGTCGACATTAACGGGTAGATGTAAATAACTAAAAGCTTGCGTGATCACATACTTATGCATATCATTTATAACATAAAACTATAAAAGTTCAAACTAACTAAAAGGTTGCTTGATCACTATCTTATTTACGAGTATTTATTTTTTTGTTACTCCCTCCGTCCCATTTTATAAGTCCATGTTTGAAAAGTCAAAGTCTTTTTCTTCAGAGTTTGACCGTAATTATTCAACCATCTGAACATATTCAATTACTTATAAAATTCTAAAACATCATATATAAATTCAACCATTTAAACATATTCAATTCACCATTGATAACACATTGATATAAATTCAACCATCTAAACATATTCAAAATGACCAACAAAATCCATCCATGATTAAAATGACAAAAATTATTGCTGAACAATACGCTATGAACATTTAGATCGGGCCCGTGTGCATCGCACGGGTCTGAATTATATTGATATATTTAATTACTTTCCACCAAAAATGTGTTAAAATCAAGATCTACGAAAGTATCTATTGTTTACGTGAGTTATTTAGTACTAAATGATAAATGTTCCGATGGGCAACTACCTAATACATTACATATAACTGATTATATAAAACTTATATTAAAAAAATTGACGCAACCTTGATAAAAAGTATATAAACATCTGCACAAACATTACGTACAAAACACGTAGAAATTCAACCAATTCCCAGCCGGTGCATCGCACGGGTTCGTAAGGCCTCGTTATTTTTAATCATATGGCAGCAAATTTGAAGGTTGGAAAGTGTTTGCCGTCCATTCGGTTATGTCATGCCAATTGATAATTTTTTTTTTATTTTTTTTTTAAATCATCATCGTCGTATCTCAGTTTTTTTTATAAGCAGTTTCATAATAAGCAATTTCATAAAATAAGCAGTTTCATAAAAGAGCTAAAACTGCTCAAACTGCTTATCATAAAAGATCAAAAACTGCTCAAACTGCTAGCAGATCATACCGAACCAAAGATCTAAACCACCACATAAGCAGTTTCACATAAAAGATCAAAATGATCAAAAACTGCTAAAAACATTTAAGTTTCACATAAAAGTTTCACATAAGCAGTTTCACATAAAAGATCAAAAACTGCTAAAAAACATCACATAAACAGTTTCACCATCACCAAAGATCTAAACCACCACAGAAACCACCATGGTTTTTAATGGTTTCACATATTTACCAAAGATCTAAACCACCACAGATCTAAACAGCCACAGATCTAAACAACTATGGTTTTTACCATGGTTTTTAACACAAATCTAAACCACCACAGAAACAACCATGGTTTTAACCATGGATCTAAACCACCACAGAAACCACCATGGTTTTTACCACGGATCTAAACCACCACAGAAACAACCATGGTTTTTGTTGGAAGTATTTAAGATCAAATTCAACCTTGAATCCATTTTTAGAACTTCAGTCTTATTATTAAGTATAGATATTTTAGTACTTGTATAATTTGCAGCCATGTATAGCCAATAAGGCTGCACAAAACTCATGGTTTGGGCCACAGGCCAACAAACCTTAGTTTGTTAGTTAGTTATGTCGTTTATGACAGTTAATATAGTTAAGATACAGTTATATGTCAGTTATGTATGAAGGGACATGTCTGTTGGTTAACATTAAACCATCACAACCTTTGTATCATGGTTGTTAATGTAGTATATATAGGGCAATGTAATTTCAGTTATAATCATCAATAACAGTTAGTATTTTATATTTAACTTTCCCTCCACATTTATACTTTAGTCGTTTACTGCATAACTAGTCTGCACAAAAACCCATTTTCTCAATCTCAATCATCTGTTAATCACAATGGTTAACACAAACACTTACATTGAAAATAACTGGTCCAAACTCAGAAAAGGAGGACAAGGCCAGGCTATGAGTTTTTACCATGGATCTAAACCACCACAGAAACCACCATGGTTTTTAATGGTTTCACATATTTACCAAAGATCTAAACCACCAAAGAAACAACCATGATTTTTACCATGGTTTTTACCACGAATCTAAACCACTAAAGATCTAGATCGTTGACACTATAAAAGCTATATGTTACTCATCTGACCTAGATCGTTGACACTATAAAACCATGGTAAAAACCATAGGGAGGGTAAAAACCACCAAACAATGGTTTTTACCATGGTTTACCAAAGATCTTTGGTAACAACAGTATAGGTTTTTTGATAGTACAAGTAAAAACCACAGAAACCACCAAAGATCTGGATCGTTGACACTATAAAACCATGGTAAAAACCATAGGGAGGGTAAAAACCACCAAAGATCTAGATCGCATAACAAGTTCCCTGTTAAGTTGTTTTTACCACGGATATAAACCAACGATTTCTAACCAAGAAACCACCATCAATTATTTTAGATCTAAAAAGATCTAAAAAGATGTAAAGATTTCTAACCAAAAAACCACCATCAATTATTTTTAACCAAGAAACCATCATCAATTATTTTAACACAGATCTAAACCACCAAGAAACCATGGTTGGTTAGTAGTTTTGTGAGTGAGAGAGAGAGAGAGAGAGAGAGAGAGAGAGAGAGAGGAGAGAAGAAGTTAGAGAAAAACTGTGGGTGGGGTGTGAAATAAGTGAGAGAGAGAGTGAGACAGACAACATGTATGGTGTGAAATGAGTGAGAGAAAAAATGTGGGTGGGTGGGACGCGGTTTTAGTATATATATATATATATATATATATATATATATATATATATATATATATTTTTTTTTTAATTGTAAAATTTAAATAAAAAAAAGTTGTAAAAAAGTATTTTGTTAAAAAAAATAAAAGTTGCAAAAGTTAAAAAAATAAAGTATTTTGTTAAAAAAAAAAGTTGTAAAAGTTGTAATGTATTTTCAGGTGTTCATTTCTCCCGAGCAACTAACTGATTGGGTGCAAAATATAGCTCGAGGGATCGGTTTTGTTATTGTTAAAAAAAGAACCAAATCAGAGAAGGGGTATTTGTACGAAATCAATTATGGGTGTTCAAAGGGTGGGAAGTATGAACGTGAAGGTTTATAAGATGAAATTCAACGGCAAACCAGCACCTCTAAAACCGATTGTCCATTCAAATTAGTGGCGAAATATTCTAAAACACAAGATTTTTGGAGGTTGAGGGTGAAGTGTGATAGGCATAATCATGATTTTGCAGAGTCGTTGCATGGTTTTCCATATGCAATGCGATTAAAGGATGATGAGTTCAGTTTGGTGAAACAATTGACAGAGTATTACGTACCACCACGTCATATACTTTTGTCAATAAAGGAGCGTAATCCGGATAACGTGTCTAGCATTAGAACTATATATAACGCACAAAATAAGATCCGTGGAGCCATAATAGGTTATAGAACTCCAATCCAAGTCCTTTACTCACATCTGATGCATTCAGGGTATACATATTACGAGAGGGTAAATGAGCATAATGAGCTTGAGGAACTATTTTTTGTTCACCCCACGTCATATGCTCTATGGTGTACATTCCCTGAAATCATGCTAATAGACTCAACATACAATACCACGTTGTTTAAATTGCCATTTTTTGAAATTGTCGGATTAACTTCAACAAACAAAACATTTTCAATGGCATTTTGCTTTTTAGACAAAGAAAAGGGGCCTAATTTTCAATGGGTATTGCAATGTGTGAAGGAGGTGATAGACGAAAAATATTACCCGCGTGTTATCATCACTGACAGAGATTTAGCGTTGGTTGGGGAATGCAGAGAAGAATTCCCGAACGCAAACAAATTACTCTGTCAATGGCATATTTCACAAAATGTGCTTCAGTATTGCATAAATAGATGCGATACGCTAAAGGAGTATGAGTCCATTAAAGGAACATGGGATTGGATGGTTAAAGCTCCGACACACGGTATATTCGTGCATTATTATGAAAACCTACAACAGTTATTGGTCGAACATGCAGGTACTTAATTATTAATTAATTGTTTTTATTATTTAATAAATAAGTACCCGAATGACTTTTTATTAATTCATTGTTTTTTTCAGATATTTCTTCGTATCTGAATAACTGGCTGCAAGGTTATTCAGACATGTTTCTCGCGTTTATTACCGATCAATATCGCAGCTACGGCCAGTCAACAACATGCAGAGTTGAGAGTCAACACGCATTGTTGAAATTATACTTGGGCAACACACAGTCCAACTTAGACACGTTGTTGAGTTCGATCGATAAGATTCTCATTGCGCAAGAAACTGCGATAAAGGAAACTTTTAATAGAAGAAAAAAAATGAGAAAATGAATAAATGTAATATACCACTATTTGCAAAATTATGTTATAAAGTTTCCAAATATGCTATGGAACTCATGTTCGATGAACTCCAACTGTTGATCGTCGCAGAAGATTGTAGTCATCAGTTGCGGTCAATTTATGGGCTACCATGCTTTCACGAACTGCTTTACTATCGAATTCATAGTAAGTATATTAAATTTATGACTATCAAGTTATTTTCCCCATTAATATCAGTAATTTATATAAGTCACTTTTAATGAATGCAGAAAGGGTCATTCCACTGGATACAATTGATATTTTTTGGAGAACCCTATATGTTCCGTGGCCTAGTATCAATACTCCTACGCCTGAAGATGGTCCTTCTTGTGAACCTGAAGATGGTCCTTCTTGTGAAAATGACATACGACAATTCAAGAATGTTTTTGGCAAAATGTCGTCATTTGTCAAGAAAAAATATGTTAAAGAAGGTGAGAGGGATATACGATCCCGAATCTGTTGATATACGTGAACCTGCTGTTCACAAAAGTACTCGTGGACGTCCGAGCGCTAAGGACAAAAAGTCCCAGGCTACAAAAGTCCCAGACTTGAATAAAGTACCAACCGTAGATCACCGAAGAAGCACAAATTCAAGATCTACAAAAGTCCCGGACTTGAACAAAGAACCTGCGAGACATAGTTCTTACATGGGTCCTAGAGTTGAACAAAGTATAAGACACAGGTTATACATTGGAGATGAAGTTAGCGACTATTTGATGGAGCAGATTCCAAATATTTTCCGTCGATACATCATAAGTATTTATAATGTGCGAGGTGATGGATATTGTGGGTTTCGGTGCGTTGCCCACGGTATTGGTCAACACGAAGATAGGTGGCGCGAAATTAGAGCTTGGTTATTGCAAGAGTTAAACACTAATAGTGGCTTTTACATAAGTATGTGGTGGCAAAATGACTTTGACCAAATTCGGAGATCAGTAGACTGGTTCGAAAATGGATTTGCACCGCGAGAATACTGGATGAGTATGCCAAGCACGGGGTTGGTTATTGCTTCAGTGATTAACCAACTTGTTTTATTTATATCCCAGCGACAAAGTCATACGTGTTTTCCGATTTTTTCCGGTCCAGACTTATCACAAGGAACTGGCCCCTTTGTGATTGCCCGTGTGGGGGATGACGCTTGTGCTCACTTTATTTATGTGACGCTAGACGAAAATTCACCACTTCCGGATACTCACCCACAATGGGGGACGTACAGAGTTGGCAATGCATCCGAATGGGCAACTTTATATTCTGATCGACAACACATGTATACTGAGAATAGACGAAGACAAACATAGTAAATGATTACTGATTTATGTTGTAAATAATTATACAGACAAAACATTGTAAATGATTACTGATTTATGTTGTAAATAATTATACAGACAAAACATTGTAAATTATTACTGATTTATGTTGTAAATAATTATACCGACATAACATAGTGAACGATTACTGATTTATGTTGTAAATAAATGTTTGTATTATTTAAATTAATAATAACATTATTGATTTATGTTGTAAATTATTATACAAATTCTTTGGCCAGGTGAAACGAAAAAATCCTTTCTTGTGTCGCTGTCGGAGAGGATTGATTATAGAAAGGACATCCCGAAAAGACGCTACTTATGGTCAACCCTATTATGCATGTCCTTTTTCAGTGGTAAATAATCATACGTTTGCTTTGTTATGAAAATAATTTGTTTGTTAAGAATACATTTCTTATAATTTTCTTAACATGTAACAGCTAGGAACAGAAGACTATGGGTGTGGATACTTTATGTGGAAGGATGCTTTTCAAAACAAGCACTTTAGTCAAGCCTCTTCTTCAACGCAATGCTCAAACTGCGTAGCTAAAGATAATAAGATTGACAAGCTTGAAATAAGAAATAAGATGTTATTGTGTAACACCCCCAAATTTAATAATCGCGGAGGCATTCAGGTCATGGAGTGCTACTAGAATTGGTAATCACAACACAAGGTAATAAAGAACAGAATACATACTTGATGAAGCGAAAAGTGTACCGCTTTTAGGGGGTCATTTAAGCCCTAAATCGTATTTATTTGATCAAATATTTCCCTAAATCGTTCCTTTTGTCATTTTAGGTACATTGGAGAAGAAATCTGGAAAAGGAAGCATTTTGGACGTTTTTGGAGCATAAAAGTGAAGAAAACGACAAAGTCTCAAAAATCTGCTGGAAAAGTACCTTTGACGGCGTCAAGCCCCAGTGTGACGCCGTCAACCCTTGATAAGCCAGAGAGGATTTTGGAAGATTAAAGGGGGACGGCGTCAAGAAGGCCGTCAACCCTTGATGCGCCAGAGAGGATTTTGGAGGATTAAAAGGGGACGGCGTCAAGAAGGCCATCAAGAAACCCTAACCGCGGCGAGGTGACGGCGTCAGCTCTATAACGTGACGCCGTCAGATCTGATTTTCTATATATATTCTCATAATTTTTAGTCATTAGTGTGCAACTTTGTGAGGAGAAACCCTAAGACGATTTTTCTGCCATTTTTAAGGGTTTTATACCCTTGGATCTCCCATGTTCAATTGAAGATAAGTAATCAATTAATCATTCAATATGTCTATGTGTTGTTTGATTATATCTTGTTCTTGTCTTTTATTTAACATGCTAGGCTAGATTTATCTTGTGTTTGCTTAGATCTAATGAAACCTAACTATTGATTATTGGTTGTTGGTGTGTTATTAATTGTATTGGATGATTGTTTATCGATGTTAGGCTTAAGAAAACTGGCTAACCTCCTATACGGTAACTTGCTTGAACGTCTTAAGAAACATGAACCAATGCGTACTAAGGTTTTTATGGTTGTATTTAATGCATGAGCGAATTCTAGTGATCCCATGTTAGGAGCTTCTTAGCCAGCTCGACATAGGAGTGAAGTAGGAGCTTGTAGAGTTGGGGAAGTACGTACGCCACCCCACGATTGGTATTAAGGAATACACCCGTCATCCACGCAATTAATACACACTAATCAACCGGTAAAAGATTGTTAGGGAGTAAGGAAATCTAAGTTAACATATTTCTCTCCATATAAGTTCCACAACATTTTTATTTTCAGTTATTTTATTTTATTTGCAATTGTAGTTATTTGGGTTAGTTGACTAGCAACTAATTCCGCCCACTCCTTCAAACCCGAGATTTTACTTGCTTTTATAAAATTATAAAAAATACAAAAAGAATCTTCCCTCACCCTTAGGCCTATTAGAGTAGTTTTTCAATCCTAACGACACTATTCCCCTAGAGAACGATCAATCCCCCGGTACTTGCCACTACACTATACTACATCGGTCAGGTATACTGCCTGGTGGGGATTGCAAGCCTCTTGAGATCCCTCGAGAGGTAAAACCTGTTGTAAGGTCGCAAAACCACGCATCAAGTTTTTGGCGCCGCTGCCGGGGAATAGTTATTGTTTAGGTTGAATTTTTATTTTATTAGGTCTACTCACTAGATTCCTTTCAAGTGAGATTTTTATTTTATTTTTCTAGGTTTTCTTTAGTCTATCTTTTTTCTTCGTTTCTTTGTTCGTAACCATTACCATCCGACATCATGGAAGGTGGTAATATCCTCGATCCCAACAACCCACCACCACAACAACACCCACCTCCTAGAGCCCGTACCTTAGGAGACTACTCTCGTCCTAGCCACCATGGCTATCGAAACACCATTGAGCTCACTCAAGGAGCCAATGTCACTCCCTTGCAATCCGACACCATCCGGTTGGTGCAAATCGGATGCGCATTCCATGGACTTCGTTCCGAAGATCCTAATCAACATCTCAAGGACTTTCTCAAAATCGTTGATTCTATAGACCTTGATGTTGCCACTCGAGAGACGACCCGACTGCGTCTCTTTCAATTCTCTCTGCGGGACCAAGCTAGTCAATGGCTAGAGTGTCTACCCGCAGGATCCATCACCTCTTGGGATGATCTCACCACTCGTTTCCTCGCTCAGTTTTTCCCACCAGGAAGAACTACCAAGCTAAGGAATGATATCTTGATGTTCCAACAACGTCAAGGCGAAACCCTCTACGAGGCATGGACTCGATTCAAGGACTTACTCCAAAAAGTCCCTCACCATGGCATAGAACTTTGGCTTCAAGTCCAAATCTTCTATGACCACATCAATCTCTCCACGAGGCAAACCATTGACCAATCGGCCGGTGGTAAGCTACGTGATCTAAGTGCGGAACAATCATGGGCTCTCCTGGAAGATCTTGCTCTTTATGACAACGAAAGTTGGAATGATCCCCGTGATTTGAATAAAACGGTCAAGGCAATATTTTTGCCTTCGAACAATTCAAGCACTTCCGACCGTAGGATCATAGAACTTGAATACCAAGTCAAGTTTCTTATGAAATCCTACGAGGCTCCTAAACCTTCAAGCCAAGTGAACAAAATCACTTCTTCGTGTGAATTATGTAGTGGTCCCCACGACACTCGTGATTGCGTGGAACTCCCCGAACAAGCTTTTGCGGACTACGCATCCTCGCGTACCGACGGAGCGGGAGACAAGTGGTACACTTTTAAACCCGAGCCAAAACCCTACGGTGATTCATACAACCCCTCATGGAAAAATCACCCAAACCTTAGGTGGAAACAAAACCAAAACGCACAACAAACCAATTCTTCCAACCCACCTAATCGTTTTCAATCAAGCGGTTCATCCTCGAACCGTACTTTCAATAACAATCCTTCCAACAATTATGGTAGTACCAATAATCTTGAAGGATTGATGTCCAAATTTATGGCATCTCAAGAAGCTCGGATAGCTAGATTCGAATCCGAATTCAATCAACAACAAACGGAGATGACCAATAAAATTGACAATTTATTGAAAGCCCTCAATAACCAAGTGCTATCACCTCCACATAAGGACGCTAGGAACACAAATAGTGGACCCCAAGTAAAAGAACCCTCTTCATCCAAGCATGTCCACTTCGTCAACATTGTCACTATTAAACCAATTGATAGGAATGAGGATAATAGTGAACCTGAGGATGAGGTTAAGAAAGTCGAGGTTGATAAAGAAGTTAGGAAAAGTGAGATTGAAAAAGTAGATGATGATGAGGACTACTTCAATAGGCTACCCACTAAGGAAGAGCGCGCATATCATACAGACTTATTCGATGACCCCGAGACACCATACTTCCTAGGTAGACCAATTATAGAAATGGGCGACCCTTCTAATCTCAACATACCATGCAACATCGGACATTTACATGTGTGGAAAGCTTACATCGACCTTAGATCGCCCATAAACATCATGACTAGAGCCCACTATAACTTGATAATGAAAAATCAACTTGGGTATAGGATGCTCCCTGATAAGGGTTGGATGAGTAACTTCACGGAAAGAGTTAAGGGATTACCGGTTTATGTAGGAAACTTCACCTATGCCACCGACTTTGTAATTGTAGAAGATATCCGCCCAATAGTCGATGCATGCTTAACTCAAGTAGTTTTTGGAAAACCATTTGTTGAGGTCTCTAGAATGACTTATGAACCTTTCTTAGGGATAGTTAGATTTAAGGATGAGACCGATGAGGTAAACTACCAAATGCCATATAAGATAGAGCAATTCCAACACTTGTCAAATGTTGATAAGGAGCTTAAGCAAGCAGTCTACTATAGGAATGATGGAGATAGAAGTAAAGGAGTAGACTATGTTATGGAAAGGATATCCGGTTTCTACAAGGATTGTTTGAAATTAGGACCGGAATATAAAACCGGACATGAGAATGGCCTAGAAACCGTGACCAATGATGAAGTCACGTAATGTATGGTGACTTTGAGTCTAGCTACAAGACTCGTTAATAAAGAAAAGCGCTTCTTGGGAGGCAACCCAAGCTTTATTTGCTTTGTGTGTTTATTTATTTGTTTGTTTGATTTTATTTGCTTTCGTATGTATGTTTAATTTTTATTATTATTGATTCATGTTCGAAACTAAATTGTGAAAATGCTTTATCTTGTTTTTAACTTCGTCTTAACTACATATAAAGGTATTTTGCAAAAGATAAGTGTAAGGGAAATCCAAATCGGTTTATTAGAACAAATGAACATGAATCATAACAATATTAAATTAACATACATATTAGTAATTGTTTGAGTCAAATGCTTGTATCGAGTCATAATGATATTTTGCAGGAATTCCAGGAAGTAAGGTATAGGTTTTTCCAGAAATTTTCCGGAAACTTAACATGAGAATTCTGTCAGATCATTTCTGACGGCGTCAGGCCTTACAACCTGACGGCGTCAGGTTTTAATTTTCTGAAATTTTTGAAAATTTTGTTTTTCTTCCGGAATCATAAAATGCTTTATTAAATCTCTAACTTATAAACTCCAGGAATCTGCAAAATAATCATTCCACAAGCATTATATCCTTATACAGATTTATCCCGCCGATGTTATGCAGGTTTTCGTGTTTGTTTTCTCAGGTTTAACAGGTTATTTTGGACAAGGAGATGTATGTGGAATCTAGCTTTTGGCGCTGCTTTAGTATTGAAGCTTCCACATTACCTTGGAAGAAGATCTAACCATGTTACCCCTTTATCCACCGAGCGAATCAGGGGAGTATTTGATTTCATTCTCTTACCTTATTACTTTTACATCTTGTTATTTGAACATTGGGGACAATGTTCATCTTAAGTGTAAGGGGGGGTAAAGTACGATACCTTAGAGAATGCTATTACGCTTGATTTTTCTTTTGTTTAATGGTAGATGTGTAATAAAACTGAGAGAAATACCTGTTAAGGCAATTTTAGTGCCAAATTTAAATTTTTTTACAATATATAGGAGTGAAACTTTGGTCTTAATGAGCGTCTCACGGATAGGAGTTATATGACTAGCACAAAACCGTACCACTAAAAAAATTTCCACCCCCAAATATGTGAGGTTCGCCCCTAGAATTGGTAGGAAAAGCATTTATGCTATGATGTGTGTACCGGTAGCACTTAGATTCTAGAACTTGCGTTAGGACCATTCCGAGGCCACAAGTGAGACTACATTCGTGTAGTTAGATTTACTACACGATAAGAGGCATTAGGATTAACCCATTGTTTTACACCTGTGTTTTTGTTATAATTACATTGGCTACATTGGTCAAGTAATTCTCCCACACCCTTTGCGTTGTACTCATTTTTAGTACACGATACCCCTAGTACACCCCTCAGAGCCTATCTTTTCGTTTCTAACTTTAAGCATTTTACTTAAAGTAAGAATTTGTTTACACCCCACTTAAATGTACACCCAAATCGCCTTAGCCTACCTTGTATGCACTCATTTTTAGTGCATTATTGTGACAACATTTGTTTAAACCCCAAGTTAATTATCTAATTGATTACATGGTTGCTAAGTCGAGTCATATCCTTGTACATATTGTTTTGGGACGATTGAGACTCATGGGTAAAGTACTAGTGTAATGGAGTAATGGGGAAGAACAACATTATTACCCCCATATGTGCTAAATATTTTAAAAAAGTACTCCAAGTGTTTCGGTTATCTTAATTCTAGTCATTAGAATAGTTAATTGTAAAGTTATGTAAAAGTTCAAGTGTAAGGGGGATACAACCCCCCTGCGATGTATTATTTTGGATGGTAGGGCAAGAGTGTAGGCAAAAAAAAAAAAAAAAAAAAAAAAAAAAAAAAAGAAAAGTAGAAAAAAACATACGGACTACCATCCCGTTTCATTTTATGTTTATTATATCTTTTTTTATTTCTTTCATTAGCTTAAGTCGAGTCTAGTCTTGGCTTAGCAACGCCATATTGTACATGTAATTAATCAAGATCTTTAACTCGCCACCAGTAAAATATCCTTTATCCAACAAAATTGTGTTTATCATATCCCTACACCTAACGTTATAACCCGTTTAAAAGCCCTCTTTGATAGTTTATCTTAGGTGCTTACGCCTAGTGGAGGAGGTTTTTGATCCTTTCTCAAGCCTATGGTAATCTATTTGCTATGACAGGTAGTGAGAGATATTATTCATTTTCATTTATGAGATATACTTTTATGACACCTGAGAGATGTGAGTATCTAAACACTACTTGTGAGGTGCTAGTTTGTAATCTCCGTGCTTATTATGATTAAAGTGGAACGACTATTTGTTGTAATTACTTTTATATTAGCGTTAAATGACCCCTAACTTGTATTTTGATTAGAATAAAAGCGCATTTGCTTGAGGACAAGCAAATCTCAAGTGTAAGGGTATTTGATGAAGCGAAAAGTGTACCGCTTTTAGGGGGTCATTTAAGCCCTAAATCGTATTTATTTGATCAAATATTGCCGTAAACCCTTGATAAGCCAGAGAGGATTTTGGAAGATTAAAGGGGGACGGCGTCAAGAAGGCCGTCAACCCTTGACGCGCCAGAGAGGATTTTGGATGATTAAAAGGGGACGGCGTCAAGAAGGCCATCAAGAAACCCTAACCGCGGCGAGGTGACGGCGTCAGCTCTATAACGTGACGCCGTCAGATCTGATTTTCTATATATATTCTCATAATTTTTAGTCATTAGTGTGCAACTTTGTGAGGAGAAACCCTAAGACGATTTTTCTGCTACTTTTAAGGGTTTTATACCCTTGGATCTCCCATGTTCAATTGAAGATAAGTAATCAATTAATCATTCAATATGTCTATGTGTTGTTTGATTATATCTTGTTCTTGTCTTTTATTTAACATGCTAGGCTAGATTTATCTTGTGTTTGCTTAGATCTAATGAAACCTAACTATTGATTATTGGTTGTTGGTGTGTTATTAATTGTATTGGATGATTGTTTATCGATGTCAGGCTTAAGAAAACTGGCTAACCTCCTATACGGTAACTTGCTTGAACGTCTTAAGAAACATGAACCAATGCGTACTAAGGTTTTTATGGTTGTATTTAATGCATGAGCGAATTCTAGTGATCCCATGTTAGGAGCTTCTTAGCCGGCTCGACATAGGAGTGAAGTAGGAGCTTGTAGAGTTGGGGAAGTACGTACGCCACCCCACGATTGGTATTAAGGAATACACCCGTCATCCACGCAATTAATACACACTAATCAACCGGTAAAAGATAGTTAGGGAGTAAGGAAATCTAAGTAAACACATTTCTCTCCATATAAGTTCCACAACCTTTTTATTTTCAGTTATTTTATTTTATTTGCAATTGTAGTTATTTGGGTTAGTTGACTAGCAACTAATACCGCCCACTCCTTCAAACCCGAGATTTTACTTGCTTTTATAAAATTATAAAAAATAAAAAAAGAATCTTCCCTCACCCTTAGGCCTATTAGAGTAGTTTTTCAATCCTAACGACACTATTCCCCTAGAGAACGATCAATCCCCCGGTACTTGCCACTACACTATACTACATCGGTCAGGTACACTGCCTGGTGGGGATTGCAAGCCTCTTGAGATCCCTCGAGAGGTAAAACCTGTTGTAAGGTCGCAAAACCACGCATCAATACTCCGTTAAAATTTATTCAGTTGAATTAAATCAAGTTTACATTAGAGTTTTAAATTTAATAGATAAGCCCAACAGTCTAGTGGTCCCATAAAACAAGTCATAAAATGCGTGAAACACTTCGGTAAATAGTTTATGACCATCTCCTTGCCACGCCTTGCCGATAAGTTGCTTAAACACCTGAGAAAAACATGATAAAAGTGAGCAAAAAACTGGTGAGTTCATAGGTTTATAAATAAGCAGTAAAATCGATAGTTTGGACCATGAGTTTTGTATATGAACATTACAACGCATATAATGTCATATAGAAATAATTTATTACGCTAGCACTAAGTTCATGCAACCGAAGCTCGACAGTTCAGTGCGCTACGATGTAGCACATAAATAATAATAATAGGGGCCCATAGCGAGTGTTTAACCCAATACACTTGTAATCCGACTTGGTATAAGCCCGCATTGACCCGTCTGGCCAACCGAACGGGGGAGTCACCCCAATAGATCTATTTATATCAATCGCGCTTCAAGCAGGAATTAACGGTTCATGAAGGTGGGCATAACAGTGGGTCAGGGGATTAGGCTAACTACGCAATAGTTATGAGAAAATAAAACATTATTGTGGTCCAGAAAATGTTTTGCATGTTTCTCACCCCATAGTTGTAAAACAAGTATAAATAGATTGGGGCTATAAACTCACCTTATCAATTAGCAGTCAGATAGAGCAATAAATCAGATAGTGTTCGGCACCAACACGCGACCTAGATTAGTAAGGCATGTTTTAGTTCACCTCTTTAATTTAAGACTCAACGAAATTTAATTCCAAGTTTTAAAGTTTATATGTTATTGTTGCTTGTTTGGCAGCATTTAAGTATAAAACAGTTTTTTAAGTATTTGTAGGTATTGGCTCTTAGAAGTGTATAGGTGTATAAAATATCAAGAACTAATAAGATTCCGGTTCGACAATAACCGAAAGACGATGTACGAAAAATGATTACAAACAATACTAGACGTTGTCGTAATATGGGAACATTATTATTAAAGATATGTAAAAATAGTAGTTATAAGAGTATATAAATAGTTATCAAATAATATATTTTGAAATGTATGGATAATTATTTGTAGGTAATGGTTTTATTTAAAAGATTTGTAATTTGAGAACTAGTTTATAGAGGTTGTATATAAAACGTTTCCTTTTTCAAATTTTAATAAAAACATGATAAGTGTATTTATTTGATAGAAGTCGGGCATGACCCGTACATGTGTGTTGGTTTCTCTAGGTAATTATGTGTTACAAAAATATGTGCTAAGTATTATCCGTTTTATAAATGTTACAAACTCAAGTAGGTTTTCTAAAATACCATTTTAAGTGTTTGCAAATTTGATAAGCGATATAAGTAGGTTAAATATTTACAAGTTTAGTTTTGGACCAGTGTTTATAGATTGTGATTGTAATAAAGAGTTTATAGTTGTATATATATACAATGTCTCGCGTTATAATATATGTTTTTATAACTTGTTGCGCTTTATGGCGAAATTTGTGGCAACGTGAAAAGGGAAAAGAGTCGGAATTGAGTTGTGGAATAAGTCGTATACGAGGTTACGTCGGTACACACATACACACGACGGCTACAATGTTTTATACATTCAGCTATTTTTAATATATACGTACCCCCTTTAATCCCCTTGTTGGGTTGTGGCCCGGTTATAAAGCCAAGACGGGGGGGGGGGGGTTGTGGACTGGACTGGAGTATCAAATCAATACTCCCGAGTGGGCCTGATGGGCTTCGACCAGCAAAAGCATTATATACACTTAATTGGGCCTGCGGTTTACACTTAACACACGCATACACAAGCCCACTAGGACTTGTGGAATAACCTGGGAAATATAGTAGCTAGTGTTTGACACAGAACAATTATAGCACAAAGCTTATGTCAAGCTCGAGTGATGAGCTCGACACCACCAGACGATGTGAACTCGGGGACACATATTATGGCTGTTGGCTGGGTTCAACACCGCGGCCTCACTATACACTACAAGGCTTTTACCAAGGTCTTGATCTAAGACCTTTGGCATTAGAACAACTTGGCTAGAAACTCAACACCCTTTGGTGTTTTGAGTTTAACCCATACGACAACACACCCTTTGGTGTGTCCTTGTGGGATTCGAACCAAGGCAACCCTAGGTGGGTTGTCCTTGAACCAAGTGTGATTCGAACAACTCACACATGCAACAAAGTGGTGACCATTTTACCTAGGCTGCTAAGTGAGTAGGTTTGGGGTCGTCTCGTTAAACCCAAAACAAAACCATCCATAAAACAACCTTTGTGGGTGTGGTTTTTCTTGAACAGAAAACAACTCAACACCACCTAAAATTAAATTAATTTTACGCTTCCATGACACCCATAAACGCTTTACTGGGGGTTTTGACCACTACCAAAAATACTCCACAACACGACCTATTTCATGGTCTTATAACCATGGCCAAACGTGTGAGTATCAAGACCAAGGCTCACCACTGATTCGACTCAAGATTCATACGCGACTCGAGAAAACTTAGACAGGTTCTACACTAACTTATGAGCCAACATCCTGATAGACTTCTAACCATATCACAACGATTCGAATTGAGCCAAAACCGAACAAACACAAACTAACAAAGACATTTCCAATAATTAGCCAATACTTGGATTTTTGGTTAAGTTTTTTGAGCCACACAAGAATCAATATCAACAACAAACATACCCAGTCGTAGGTTTAGAAATCGACAATTTAAAACAACAATCACACCGCGACTTAAAAAAATAAAAACGAATCAATCATAACATTCGAACAACCATTTATTTAATGAAAGTATTTATAATGAAAAAGAGGTTATAAAAGAAGAACCGAGAACTTAGAAACCTGAATCCGAATCAAGCAACTCCAAATCCGAACCCCAGTTAATCCACACCTCCGATGAAATCAGCACCCTTGAAGCCTAGATCTCGGTAATACTTTTGTGAGTGATTTTGAGTGTGTGGATCTCCCTGAACTTCGAATAATCAATAAAAAGATGATACTATGGAAGGCCTTCGACATGCTTTCGAGCCTGGGAATTGAGGAGTATCTGTTTGAAGCCTAGATCGTTCTCAGTCCTCGTCATCTTATCTCATCTATAACCGTTGACCCATGGGGAAGAGTTATGTGAGAGTGACGGTATGCTTCGGGAGAGGGGAAAAACATATAGATCCATGGCAGATGGTGATGGGAGATGGTTCATTTTCTGGGGAGTTGGAGAAGAAATCCAAAAGAAAGAGGATGTTAAAAAAATGTGGGTGAGTGTGTGTGAGAAGCGTTATTCCAGAGAAAGAATAAGAGGATAAAAAAAATTATAAGTCTTGTTTTATTATAATAGAGTGTGGTTTGTGTACCCCGTGTCCCGTTGAGCTGGGGTGTAATCGTGGTTCCCCGTTGTGGTATTAGATCGATAAATAAAATTTTGGAGGTGTTTTTATCAAACTGGCCTAAAAATAAAATTTATTGACTCTGAAAATAATCATATGGTTAAATCGTTACTAATGTGGTGTCGGTACGCGTGTGGTATCGTTTTTCAAGAAAAGTGAGATAACCCCTCGCTTTTATCACGTTGAAGTCTGTAAATGTTAGAAAATGAGAAATTCACTTTTTTCTGGTGAGGTTAAATAGTATTGTGGGTTACTGTATGCTACCGTGTACGGGTTTGCTTCCCGAAATAGGTTTGCAAGCACATAAATGCTTAATTTAACAGTTAAGTAATAATAAATTAACGTCTATTATTAAAATATTAGTGAGAAAATTACCGTTTTTCACTTAGAGTTACCCGATGGATTTGAGAAAAGGTGTGGGTTTTTACGCTTGATTTCGTTTTCGCGTTCCTACATGAATTCGAGACCTCTTCGAGAGTTTCTACGAACCTTGACGATAGGGATACGACTTCTCTTAAGTCGTTTGACCTCTCGGTCCATGATTTCGATAGGTTAAGTTACGCGGACGATCTTCTCGTCGCCACGGTACTTGGATATCAAATCCATACCATTGATGACATCGGGGCTTCCAAGTGAAACTGGAATGAGGTCGATGTTGAATGAGTAGTTTTTAGAGTACAATCTTGAAGAATGATGTTGGTTGCTACTGGCAATCAGTTGGTTGATTTAATGGTGTACTGAGTATCCAATGCAGAGTGTATGATTAAGGAACTGGATGTAGTCGTCGTAACGATTGACATAGATGCTTTCAAGGGAGAGTATGTTTCAGTCACACGCGGGGTTATGAGTTATCAGGTAGCTATCGAATCCGGAGGTTGTTTGTTTGACGGTAAGATTCTTCGAAATTGGAAGTAGCAAAATGAAGTGAGGCGTTATTAGGTTTCGTACGAAATCCTAAGGTTGTAATCGTAGGTAATCTCGTTGTTTGTGGCCATGCTCTCCGGTAGATGGCCTCATGATAGCTAGTGGTGTAACTTATCCCTTCGGTTTAGAATAGGATGTGAGACAAGGCTGATTCTAAGTGTTAAGATTGTATTGGTGCCCAATTGGTTTCTTTGGTTGCTAGTACGGATGCCATGACTTTGCACTACTTTTATGTACTTACACACGCGAGTTTTAATTTCTTGAAAATAAAGACTTTGTCCCTGATAAAAATTTAAGGCAACCAATCCTAGCATAGTATGGTCCTACCTGAATTATACACAGGTGATCAGGCTTTGTATAATTAAGGTCCGACGATGCAATGCTGGGTTTAGTTAAAAAGGAAAAATATTGGTTATTCTGTTTATGAGGTGGTAGCATAAAATACATTCCAAGGGAGTAAATAGTTTACAGGGTGATAGCAGAATAGTTTGTAAGGCGTTTTGCAAAATAGTCTTTTAGGGTAATAGAAAAATAATTTATTATTTGCAAGGTATAGCAAAGTTGTAGTTTATAATAGCAAAATAGTTCATAGTGTGAGGAAAACGGGCTGTAAGATAATTGCAAACTTTTTGTATGTTAATAACGACACAATTTATTATTTTTAATAGAGGGTAGCAAGGTAACAAACAGCTTATGATATGTTAACAAAATAGTCGTAAAATGATAATGGTAGTAAAATAAGTAGTGCAATGGCGACGATTGATACATCTAGTCGATATGAGATTGCAGATAGTTGTGAGTCAAATAAGCTTACAACTCAAGATAAACGTACACCAATCCATACAATACGATGAGGTTTACAGAAAGGTACTAATAAAGTCTTATTGGAATACATCTTAAGAGAGTCTAAACTTAGGTCTCGTTATACAGGGCAGTCGACCTTTTGACATCACGTTCAAGTCCTGTTTTCCTCCTGCTCCAAGGTTTCCTGGTACTTTGGTTCCTTGCACTCATTTCTGTAGTGCCCCTTCTTTCCACACCCATAACATGTCACATCAGCCTTCCGATTGTTCCCTGGCACTATCTTTGCTTTTGTAGAGGTTTTGGACCTACAATCTGTAGCCAGGTGTCCAACCTCCTGGAATTTGTGGCATCTCACGGTGCAAGACCCATTGTGGTGTAGTTTGCAACGACTACATATTGGTAACTTTCCAGCATAGGCCTTTCCGTTTACTAGAACGGCAATGGAAGTTTCGACCGACTTTGGCTTTCTGAGGGGTTGCGGAACCCCTTCGTTTCCTTGGTTGTTCTCCTGTTTCCTCTTGTTGTTGTTGTTGTTGTTGTTGTTGCGGTTGTGATTGTCGTTGTTGATACCTTGAGCAATCCTAGTTCGCACAACTTGGCCCATTACATTATGCGCCATACGGATGGCTTCATGCATAGTAGTAGGCTTGAATGAGGCGACATCCTTTCGAATCTCCGGGGAGAGTCCCTGGATGTACCATTCAAGTTTCTTGTACTCGGGTTCTGTCATAGCAGGGCATAGAAGTGCCAGCTCGTAAAAGCGGGTGGTGTATCCGATGACATCATCTCCCTTCATAGTCCAATCCCATATTTCTTGCGTAATTTGCTCTTCGAACAGTATTCTGCATTCATCATTTTTTTCAGTTCATACCAAGGAACTGAGTAGGCGGTATCGACTCTTACTGATTGAACATAGGCATTCCACCATGCCAGGGCACGTCCCTGAAATGTGCAAGTAGCAAACTTGATTTTGTCTTCCTCGGAGCAGTTTCCACATCGAAGTAGCGATTCCACATCTTCGAACATCGGCACATTTCCACTGCACCTTCATTTCCACTAAAGGTGTGGGGCTTACTGTCCATAAACTCCTTGTAAGAGCAACCATGAGTTGTGGGCTCCACTCTGAGTGTAGTTCCACTGACTCGGTAGGCAACAACTGTCTCTGCAACTTGCGGGGCTATGAGTTGTTTCATGATTGCGGAGTGTAGGTCTTGTCTCTTAAGCGACATGTTCCTTCAAAAGGAGAGAGAAAAGTGAGAAGTAGTAAAAATGTGTCCTAAGAATAGATGTTCTGAGGTGACATGTTAATTGGTGATAAGTTCGGGTTTCCGCATGATAGCATAACAAGTGTTTCGAAGGGATGAGGCGAGCGTTCGAACTCGGAGTCGGGTAGTGAAATTGTATAGGAGGAGGTAAGTTGTGACAAGTACGGTATGTATATGTAGAAAGTACTTTTGGTATATAGTGTAAGTCAGTATGATATAAATCATCAAACGGAAAAACATATCATATAGTTGTGTCAAGTAAAACGGTAATTAAGGCAACAGGCTTGGCAGGCAAGTAGCGGTCATTGGGACTTGTTTTTGTAAAAAACGGTTATAGTTTAGGGTTTATATGTACCTAGTTCTCTATAACCTAGGCTCTGATGCCAATCTGTAACACCCCTAAATTTAATAATCGCGGAAGCATTCGGGTCATGGGGTGCTACTAGAATTGGTAATCACAACACAAGGTAATAAAGAACGGAATACATACTCCATTAAAATTTATTCAGTTGAATTAAATCAAGTTTACATCAGAGTTTTAAATTTAATAGATAAGCCCAACATTCTAGTGGTCTGATGTGTCTCGCGACTACTAGTTTTAAATTTATAACACGAATTACCGGATAAAGCTAAGAACAAATGGACAAGTATAACCCTTTCGTATGTAGCTAGTTTTGGTTGGTAAGCCGAGGTCGTTCACTAGGATTTGAGTGTTTTCAATTATGAAGAATCTATGTAACAATAAGCAATAAAAAGGTGGTAATTGGTTGTCACGTCTCAAAATACCATATAAGCAACAAGTAACACGAAAATGATGATTATGTGAATTCAATAAGATTAAAAACAATACTTGATTGGAACTAGTATCTATTTCAATGGAGTGTATGGAGTATCGGGTAGATATCAAGCAATAGCAAACAAAGTCATACAATTCCAATTCAATGGGTAATATCATGAAATTGCATATATCACGGTTTAGACTAACACGCCCTTTCGGCCTTTGAATGTTATTATAAACCGATTCATTATAAACCATTTGTTAGAAATATTAGTTTTACCAATTTGTTCATAAGAACCCTTTCGGCATATACAAATCTATTTAACATGTTTATTCATAGTTGTCAATTATGAAATACCAAACATATATGCGCATTAACATTTGGAACAAATCATTACAAGAAGCTCTTTCGACCACTAAATCCGGTTATGATTCATCAACAAGTTATTTAGACATGTTACAATTCAAACAAACTCATAAGCAAAACCATATATCTATATTGCAAAATTCCAAACACTCCATATCAATATTCACATGATTCCAAACAAGTATAAAATTAACTAACCACTCATACTAAAATAAGACATAAACTCAGAAATTTGAACATTAGAAAACATGATTAAAGGTCTTACAATGATTGAAATAAGATTACAAATGATGTAGTAATGATGCCTCAAGCATTGGTGATGACTTCTTGATGTTTTGACCTCCAAATGATGACTTCTTGGACCTCCAAAGTATCCTGGGATTCTATGGACGAATTTTGGTATTGAGAGGGAGTATTGGTGATAGGAGAGGTGTTCTCTCAAGTTGGGATGATGAAAACAATAGCATATGAGTTCTATTTATACTCCTCTTAAGGTCTAGGGGTCATCAATGCTCAACTTGGTGACCAAGTAGCTTAGAATGGACTAGAATCTGCTTGGGAAGGATCTAGAATTGTTTTATACATGAATGGAGTATTAGTGATGAAAGAAATAACGAGGCATCCATCCGATCGGATGCGGGCTCCATCCGATCGGTTGGAGAATTTTGGCCACTTAAAAGTTGTAGATCTTTCTCTTAGTTTTCCGTGGCCGCTTGAATCAACTAAATCCGAGTTCGTATGCTCAAGTTATGGCCAAAATGGTGGAGGTGTGTTGGGAACAACGAGTCTTCCATTATTTCTTCGTTTTAGCTTCTTTTCTTCATTTTTTTTCTCGTTTTCCCTCTTGTGCTTTATTCTTGAGTCTTTGGAGTGACAACTTCATGACTTTATCTTCTCGAATATATTCCACGAGACTCGCTTTTGTCGGGAATTCTTCGTATATGCATAAATCTTCGTTTATTGATCGTTTCTTTGTCTTTTTCTTGGTTTTCTTTGTCGTGAGCTTCCATGAACCTAAAATAGAAATTATACTTCATTAAGTACCATAAGTTCATAAAAGTGATCAATATATATGCATAAAATCCACGATAACGCTCCTAAAAACATGTACAATTTGAGCGTTATCAAATTCCCCTACACTTGAACTTTGCTTGCCCTCAAGCAAATCTAGAAAAAAAAAAATCAAAATTCATACCTAAATGACAAAACGAAAAGAAAATTTTAAAAAATTTTGATTTTTTTTTTAATAAAAGAGAAAATGAGCGCAAACTCCCCAACACTTAAGGGTTTGCTTGCCCTCAAGCAAATATTAAGAAAATAGATCCCACATGGTGCATGAAAAATGATTATAAAAATTATGATGCAAATCTACCAAGTACAAGTACAAGATACGATTCATCATTTTTAAGCGTTATGGTGAAAAACCGAGATGTATGACAATACCCATAGATTTTCTTGCTTGAGTAACATTTCTAAACACCTCACGAAAAAGAAACGAAGTATAATTCACTCAATCACTCATTTATTTAGGTAGTGGAGTATATATAAGAGAAATCACACTCATTGCTCAGTCATGATCCGTTTATTACCATAGGCTTGTACAAGAAACAAAACTCCATCGACGTGGCGTAAGCGCCAAGTGTAAACATCTAAAGAGGTCTTTTATTCGTGTTTAAGGTTAAGGGTTACCGGCTAATGTTCAAACATTTCATACAAGAATATGATAGTTCGCTGGCACGAATTTTTGACTAGCTAAAACAACGGATGGTCACTAGATTGTACCTTGGTTCGCTGGCGCGTTACTTATATAACGGATGGTCACCGAAATATGCACTAGATCGCTGGCGCGTCTTTCAACTATTCAAAAACCGGATGGTCACTAAAATATTAATGCACTACATATTTTCACAAAGCCATCAGTATATCCGGATGCTTGAAAGCTAACAACGAATAAAGTAATTTGGTAAGGGTAGGGATAAGGCATGGGAGTATTTATGAAATTGGTTTTAAAAGAAAAATAAAGTCAAGTCTAAGTCCCATTGTTGCTAGTTACCGAACAAACTGCAAACCCGTAAATGATTATAGTTACAATCTTCTCCTCTTCACATATCGATCACCAAATATATATGTATATCACGTCTTAGCACATTGGCTAATCGATATCTCAAACTTCCTTCATCTTCATAATAATATAGCACATTGGCTATAATTGTCATCACATATATTTTTTCCTTTTTTTTTCTTCGATGACTTATTCATTTTTTTTTTCACATTTTTTTTTCAACACTTCTCTTTCATACATCACATCTCCCCCACACTTCGCATAAGCATACACCACAAAAAATACAAATAAGAAGTTGGCCACCTTCATCTTTGTCGGAATGAACACACGGATGGTGAAGCGTGGCTAACTAATAATCATCAAAAACAATCCAACAACCAAGCAACTAGCAACCCACCGTTTAGACTTTGACAAAGGGTAAGGCTAAGGTTTAAAGTGTAAAATATTTTTGTATTTTTCTGGATTTAATCAAAAATGAAAAGGATGGCTCAGAGGGTGTAACTAAGGGTATCTAGCGCTAAAGACGAGCGCTAACAAATGGGTCCATATGGGTGGTTAACTAGCCAATGTAGGTAGCTAATATATCATTAGATGTAAATTGAAGGTCATTTGGTTTTATTCCTAAGGTGCCTCTTTATCACACGAATACACTTATATCACACGAATGCGATCTTACTGCAGTCTGGTAATGATTTACAAGTACAAGTTCTAGAATAAATAAAATCACAGGCACACTCATAGCAAAAGATTCAAGCATAAAAGATGTATGCTATATATATAGAACATGCTCAAATCCTCACAATTTAGTGGAAAGGGCTATAATATGTGCTAGCAAATGTTATCGATCCCAGAATGGATTGCAATATTAATCGGGACACATCTCAATTTTTTCAAAATTACAGATTTCACCAGTGGGATGATCCAGTTATTCTAATATATTATCCTAAAAGCGTGAAAACAATTAGATCACAAGGGCAAACAAGTATACAAAATTTTAAATTGGCCCCAAAAATTATAAATTTGAAAAGTAGTTTCGTTTTTTCTATTTACTTCCCTCACACTTAAGTTAAGCATTGTCCAAAATGTAATGAAAATTAACTTCAAAGCATGTAAAATTGGGAAAAATAAAATAAGCGATGTCTGAGAGAAACGAAACTTCCCGGGCCAAGAAATAGCGATCGAACTCCAAATGATAAATTGCTAAGCAAATGCTAGCATAAGCTTGTGAGAACAATCTATTTCTGATCCAAACATCTTCCTTCATCACCTGCTGCAATTATTCAAACAAAAATAAAAACAAACAAACAAACAAACAAAATGCAAGCAATATTAAACATCATTAGCACGTAACACCCCCACACTTAAGATCTTCCAAGTTTTGAAAAGAATTTTTGCAAAAAGGGTGTACATGTTTATTTAAAACATAAATAAGCAAACAAACAAGTAAAAGCTCGGGTTGCCTCCCGAGAAGCGCTTAATTTATTACTGAGTCATTAGCTAGACTCTTCCCCGGATTAGGATTCTTTGACGATACGGTTCACATGGGGAATTTCAGTTCTTAAACGTTGAGGGTATGGGATCTTTGGTATGTACTCCACAAGTGATGGGGATACATTTGATTCTTTTGATTTGACCATGTGATAATCCCTTGTCGTTATCTTGAACGCTTGATCGATTTTATTAAAAACGAAGACAGGTGGCGAATCTTTTTGATTTTTAGAGGGTCATCAGACTTTCCACTCCTAGTGAATATGTCATTCATGTTTTCAATATGAGCTGGAAGAGGTGGGTCAGTTCTACCGTTTTGTTTTGAAGAAACTGGATTTTGTGGATTAGACCACTCGTCTAGCTTTCTTTCCAATTCTCCATTCCTGTTGGGTATCTTTGACACTCCCTTCTCCTGCTTCTTAATCTCTTTTTCTTTCAATACTTCATTTTCAACGTCTCCAGTTGCATTGAGTTCCTCATTACCAACATGTTTTGACAATTCATCATGTGTAAACGTCTTCTCTTTCACTAGACGTTTAGTGGCCAGGATATGCATGGTGCAATCCTCAAGGAAAGGTGACACGGTTGGTGAATTAAACATGACTGGGCTCAGGTTAGGCATAGTTGGAATGGGTTCAGTTTCATTTTCCTCGATAACTTCAACATCGCCCTTATCATGTTCATTTCGAATTGGTGGTGATTTGAATATTCCTCCGACAACTTCGTATCTATACTTGGTTTTTGTGGCGTGAGGAAGGAATGTGGTATACTGGATTTCTTTCTCATGAAAATATTTCAACTTCCTCTCCAAGTCCTGGATAATCGCTTGGTGGTTTCTTTTTCCCTGATCAATTTGATGTTCCAATTCAACCACCTGATTCTTCATATCTTCATTCGCTTCCATCTGCCTATCCATCAACTCATTCATCATGTCCTTCGGTGAGGTTTTGGAATATTATGATGGATGTGGCATTTCATCTCGGGGTCGGAAGTGAGGATGGGAACAGTTTGGGTTGTGGTTTGGATAGGAGTATGAATTTTTAGGTTTTAGGTCGTGATATCCTTCGTGATATACTTGGATGTAACTGTCTTCGTGAGGTTCACACATCGGCGTGTCATTCTCCATGTAGTTTTGTGAAGTGTGGTGTCATTCGTTGTCTCTACGATCATCCTGTATTTCCTTCAGCTCTCCTATTATTTTCAGAAATTCAGAATCGATTTTTGTAGCGAGAGCTTCAAGTTTCTCCATCAATATTGTGTGGTCAGAATTGATGTTGCTTCTACCGGTAGAAACAACGGTTTTTTGTTTGGGCATGCTTAGAGAATTTTTTGAGAAATCGAGCTTGAGTTGGACCTTGTCCTCGAGGAGTTTGAATGCTTCGTTGGGAGTATTGTAGAGGAAGATTCCTACAGCGTCGAGAATTCCTTGAGTTGGATCGTCTAAACCATGATAGAATGTTTGAATTATCTCTCCTTTGGTTAGACCGTGTCCATAACAAGTGCGAAGCATATTTTTCATTCGGAGCCAGGCATCAACGAGAGTTTCGTGATTGATTTGGTGAAAGTTGTGAATGTCATTTAGGAGACTTTTAAACTTAGCGGGAGAAAAGTATCGGCTAATAAAAGCTTTTCTCATCTCTTCCCACGTAGTAATTGTTCCTTCATTTAATTCGTTCAACCAAATCTTGGCTTCTCCGGACAGTGAGAAAGGGAAGGTCCTCAATTTAACCACTTCCTCTTGATTTTCACCATATTGGAATAGGTTACTAATCTCAAGAAAATCGGCTACGTGTCGGTGAGGATTGGACCGGATTCTCCCATCAAATTGATTCTCCCGAATCATTTGCATGTGGGTATCCTTGATATGGAAATTGTTGGAAAGAGGGCGTTGAATAATAGCGGAACTAAGTGTTGGTGCAACGGTCCTAGTGCTTGACCACATGGGTTGGTCATCGGGATCAATGATTGTTATGGTTGGGGGATCGGGCGGAGTTTTGACTTTCTCTTCGAATATGTCGATTATGACATATAGTACCTCGATGAACGGTGGTTTCAGATTAGGTTCGGGTTTAGTCCTCTTTTTGATTTTAAGCTCGTAAAATGGACTAACAAGTTGTTTACCCCACAAGTGTGGGTTTATCCAAACCCGGATCGATTCGCAAAATGTTACAAAAAGCAAAAATAAAAACATAATGAAAACGAACATTAAGAAAAATCTTTTTGTATTTTTATTATGTATATATGACGTAAAAGAAAAATAACTTAACAACTATAAGATAAATATTGCTATTATAATTTATTACTATTACTACGAGAAAATTTTGAAAAATAAAGTAGTTATGACTTCTTCTTCTTTTCTTTTTTTTTTTTTTTTTTTTTTTTTCAATTTTTATTTCAAAGATGTTTAAACAAATATAACTAAATAAAAGTTATAAAAGAAATCTACGGAAAAAGAAACAAAACTAGAAATCAAAAGAAAGAAGAAAAATAAATAAATAAAACTAGAAAGCAAGAAAAAAAATTGTTGGTTTCTGAACAGGACGGTTCAGCCGATCGGCTTGGGATTCCAGCCGATCGGTTGGGTGGTGTTTTGGGTTGAAAACTGTCTAGCCGATTCGGTTACGGGTTCGTACCGATCGGATAGATCGATTTGGCTTGGGAAGTTAATCTGACCGATCGGTCAGGTGTTCCAGCCGATCGGTTGGTTGGCTCGGTAAAATTTGGATTTTTGGAGACCGATCGGATGGATGGACTTCCGATCGGTTGGTTGGCTCGGAATTTATTTTTTCCGTAAGCAAAGGCGGCACAACTAGGGAATGATTAAAACACATATTCAAAGCACACAAAAACACAAACAAATCCCCGGCAACGGCGCCAAAAACTTGATGTGTCTCGCGACTACAAGTTTTAAATTTATAACACGAATTACCAGATAAAGCTAAGAACACACGGGCAAGTATGACCCTTTCATATGTAGCTAGTTTTTGTTGGTAAGCCGAGGTCGTTCACTAGGATTTGAGTGTTTTCAATTATGAAGAATCTATATAACAATAAGCAATAAAATGTGGTAATTGGTTGTCACGTCCCAAAATACCATATAAGCAACAAGTAACACGAAAATGATGATTATGTGAATTCAATAAGATTAAAAACAATACTTGATTGGAACTAGTATCTATTTCAATGGAGTGTATGGAGTATCGGGTAGATATCAAGCAATAGCAAACAAAGTCATACAGTTCCAATTCAATGGGTAATATCATGAAATTGCATATATCACGGTTTAGACTAACACGCCTTTTCGGCCTTTGAATGTTATTATAAACCGATTCATTATAAACCATTTGTTAGAAATATTAGTTTTACCAATTTGTTCATAAGAACCCTTTCGGCATATACAAATCCATTTAACATGTTTATTCATAGTTGTCAATTATGAAATACCAAACATATATGCGCATTAACATTTGGAACAAATCATGACAAGAAGCTCTTTCGACCACTAAATCCGGTTATGATTCATCAACAAGTTATTTAGACATGTTACAATTCAAACAAACTCATAAGCAAAATCATATATCTATATTGCAAAATTCCAAACACTCCATATCAATATTCACATGATTCCAAACAAGTATAAAATTAACTAACCACTCATACTAAAATAAGACATAAACTCAGAAATTTGAACATTAGAAAACATGATTAAAGGTTTTACAATGATTGAAATAAGATTACAAATGATGTAGTAATGATGCCTCAAGCATTGGTGATGACTTCTTGATGTTTTGACCTCCAAATGATGGCTTCTTGGACCTTCAAAGTTTTCGGGGATTCTATCGACGAATTTTGGTATTGAGAGGGAGTATTGGTGATAGGAGAGGTGTTCTCTCAAGTTGGGATGATGAAAACAATAGCATATTAGTCCTATTTATACTCCTATTAAGGTCTAGGGGTCATCAATGCTCAACTTGGTGACCAAGTAGCTTAGAATGGACTAGAATCTGCTTGGGAAGGATCTAGAATTGTTTTATACATGAATGGAGTATTAGTGATGAAAGAAATAACGAGGCATCTATCCGATCGGATGCGGGCTCCATCCGATCGGTTGGAGAATTTTGGCCACTTGACATTTGTAGATATTTCTCTTAGCTTTCCATGGCCGCTTGAATCAACTAAATCCGGGTTCGTATGCTCAAGTTATGGCCAAAATGGTGGAGGTGTGTCGGGAACAACGAGTCTTCCATTATTTCTTCGTTTTAGCTTCTTTTCTTCATTTCTTTTCTCGTTTTCCCTCTTGTGATTTATTCTTGAGTCTTTGGAGTGACAACTTCATGACTTTATCTTCTCGATTATATTCCACGAGACTCGCTTTTGTAGGGAATTCTTCGTATATGCATAAATCTTCGTTTATTGATCGTTTCTTCGTCTTTTTCTTGGTTTTCTTTGTCGTGAGATTCCATGAACCTAAAATAGAAATTATACTTCATTAAGTACCATAAGTTCATAAAAGTGATCAATATATATGCATAAAATCCACGATAACGCTCCTAAAAACATGTACAATTTGAGCGTTATCATTGTCCCATAAAACAAGTCATAAAATGCGTGAAAAACAATTCGGTAAATAGTTTATGACCATCGCCTTGCCACGCCTTGCCGATAAGTTGCTTAAAAACCTGAGAAAAACATATTAAAAGTCAGCAAAAAGCTGGTGAGTTCATAGGTTTATAAATAAGCAGTAAAATCGATAATTTGGACCATGAGTTTTGTATATGAATATTACAACGCATATAATGTCATATAGAAATAGTCTATTACGCTAGCACTAAGTTCATGCAACCGAAACTCGACAGTTCAGTGCGCTACGATATAGCACATAAATAATAATAATAGGGGCCCATAGCGAGTGTTTAACCCAATACACTCGTAATCCGACTTGGTATACGCCCGCATTGACCCATCTGGCCAACCAAACGGGGGAGTCACCCCAATAGATCTATTTATATCAATCGCGCTTCCAGCAGGAATTAACGGTTCATGAAGGTGGGCATAACAGTGGGTCAGAGGCTTAGGCTAACTACGCAATAGTTTTGAGAAAATAAAATATTGTGGTCCAGAAAACGTTTTGCATGTTTCTCACCCAATAGTTGTAAAACAAGTATAAATAGAGTGGGGCTATAAACTCACCTTAGCAATTAGCAGCCAGATAGAGCAATAAATCAGATAGTGTTCGGAACCAGCACGCGACCTAGATTAGTAAGGAATGTTTTAGTTCACCTCTTTAATTTAAGACTCAACGAAATTTAATTCCAAGTTTTAAAGTGTTTATGTTATTGTTGCTTGTGTGGCAACATTTAAGAAAACGGTTTTTTTGAGTATTTGTAGGTATTAGCTCTTGGAAGTGTATAGAGGTGTATAAAATATCAAGAACGAATAAGATTCCGGTTCGACAATAACCGAAAGACGATGTACGAAAAGTGATTACGAACAATACTAGACGTTGTCGGAATATGGGAACATTATTGTTAAAGATATGTAAAAATAGTAGTTATAAGAGTATATAAATAGTTATCTAAGAATATATTTTGAAATGTATGAATAATTATTTGTAAGTAATGGTTTTATTTAAAAGATTTGTAATTTGAGAACTAGTTTATAGAGGTTGTATATAAAACGTTTCGTTTGTCAAATTTTAATAAAAACATGATAAGTGTATTTATTTGATAGAAGTCGGGCATGACCCGTACATGTGTGTTGGTTTCTCGATGTAATTATGTGTTACAAATATATGTGCTAAGTATTATCCGTTTTATAAATGTTACAAACTTAAGTAGGTTTTCTAAAATACCATTTTAAGTGTTTATAAATTTAATAAGCGATATAAGTAGGTTAAATATTTACAAGTTTAGTTTTGGACTAGTGTTTATAGATTGTGATTGTAATAAAGAGTTTATAGTTGTATATCTATACAATGTCTCGCGTTATAATATATGGTTTTATAACTTGTTGCGCTTTATGGCGAAATTTGTGGCAACGTGAAAAGGGAAAAGAGTCGGAATTGAGTTGTGGAATAAGTCGAATACGAGGTTACGTACCCCCTTTAATCCCCTTGTTGGGCTGTGGCCCAGTTATAAAGCCAAGAGGGGGGGGGGGTTTGTGGACTGGACTGGAGTATCAAATCAATACACCCGAGTGGGCCTGATGGGCTTCAACTAGCAAAAGCATTATATACACTTAATTGGGCCTGCGGTTTATACTTAACACACGCACACACAAGCCCACTAGGACTTGTGGAATAACTTGGGAAATATATAAGCTAGTGTTTGACACAGAACAACTATAGCACAAAGCTTATGTCGAGCTCGAGTGACGAGCTCGACACCACCAGACGATGTGAACTCGAGGACACATATTATGGCTGTTGGCTGGGTTCGACACCGCGGCCTCACCATACACGACAAGGCTTTTACCAAGGTCTTGATCTAAGACCTTTGGCAAACAACTCGGCTACAAACTCGACACCTTTTGGTGTTTTGAGTTTAACCCGTACGAAAACACACCCTTTGGTGTGTCCTTGTGGGATTCGAACCAAGGCAACCCTAGGTGGGTTGTCCTTGAACCAAATGTGATTCGAACAACTCACACACGCAACAAAGTGGTGACCATTTTACCTAGGCTGCTAAGTGAGCAGGTTTGGGTTCGTCTCGTTAAACCCAACAAGACTCAAACCGAGGCACACACACCCTATATGGGTGGCTGCCTAGTGGGGAATGAACCGAAACAAAACCATCCACAACACACCCTTTGTGGGTGTGGTTTTTCTTGAACTAAAAACAACTCAACACCACCTGAACTTACACAAATTTTACGCTTCTATGACACCCATAAATGCTTTATTGAGGGGTTTCAACCACTACCAAAAACACTCCACAACACGACTTATTTCATGATCTTATAATCATGGCCAAACGTGTGAGTAATAAGACCAAGGTTCACTACTGATTCGACTCAAGATTCATACGCGACTCGAGAAAACTTAGACAGGTTCTATACTAACTTATGAGCCAACATCCTAATAGACTTCTAACCATATCACAACGATTCGAATTGAGCCAAAACCGAACAAACACAAACTAACAAAGACATTTCCAATAATTAGCCAATACTTGGATTTTTGGTTAAGTTTTTTGAGCCACACAAGAATCAATATCAACAACAAACATACCCAGTCGTAGGTTTAGAAATCGACAATTTAAAACAACAATCACACCGCGACTTAAAAAAATAAAAACGAATCAATCATCACATTCGAATAACAATTTATTTAATGAAAGTATTTATAATGAAAAAGATGTTATAACCCTTACAATAGAGACGGACAACACGAAGAACCGAGAACTTAGAACCCTGAATCCGAATCAAGCAACTCCAAATCCGAACCCCAGTTAATCCACACCTCCGATGAAATCAGCACCCTTGAAGCCTAGATCTCGATAAGGTTTTTGTGAGTGATTTTGAGTGTGTGGATCTCCCTGGACTTCGAATAATCAATAAAAAGATGATACTATGGAAGGCCTTCGACATCCTTTCGAGCCTGGGAATTGAGGAGTATCTGTTTGAAGCCTAGATCGTTCTCAGTCCTCGTCATCTTATCTCATCTATAACCGTTGATCCATGGGGAAGAGTTATGTGAGAGTGACGGTAAGCTTCGGGAGAGGGGAAAAGCATATAGATCCATGGCAGATGGTGATGGAAGATGGTTCATTTTCTGGGGAGTTGGAGAAGAAATCCAAAAGAAAGAAGACGTTAAAAAAAATGTGGGTGAGTGTGTGTGAGAGGCGTTATTCCAGAGAAAGGATAAGAGGATAAAAAAAATTATAAGTCTTGTTTTATTATAATAGAGTGTGGTTTGTGTACCCAGTGTCCCGTTGAGCTGGGGTGTAATCGTGGTTCCCCGTTTTGGTATTAGCGCTATAAATAAAATTTTGGGGGCGTTTTTATAAAACTGGCCTAAAAATAAAATTTATTGACTCTGAAAATAATCATAAGGTTAAACCGTTACTAATGTGGCGTCGGTACACGTGTGGTATCATTTTTCAGGAAAAGTGAGATAACCTCTCGCTTTTATCACGTTGAAGTCTGTAAATGTTAGAAAATGGGAAATTCACTTTTTTTCTGGCGAGGTTAAATAGTTTTGCGGGTTACTATATGTTACCGTGTGCGGGTTTGCTACCCGAAATAGGTTTGCAAGCACATAAATGCTTAATTTAACAGTTAAGTAATAATAAATTAACATTTATTATTAAAATATTTGTGAAAAAATTACCGTTTGTCACAAATTGTCTCAAAACAAGATGTTGATGACAAGAATAAAAACGCTGGAGGCATCACTGGAATCGGCAAGGAATCCTGAGGATCACGCATGTCAGTCGGGTGCAATGCTCCATGAGCTTTTAGATGAGATAAATAATCTTCATGTGTAGTAGGTGTTGTTGTTTTAAATAATGTGTTAATGTTGTTGTTTAATTGAATAATAACAGTTGTTTTTGTAGTTGTTTAATGTGTTATTGTTGTTTAATTAAATAGAAACACATTAGACGAATACAAATAACATAACATAAAAAACATAACAAATAAACACTAAAAAAACATTACAAAAAAAAAAAAAAAAAAAAGAAAAAAAAGAGAAAAAGTACACCCTCCCTAGTAGGGAGGGTTTCCTTTGTATTAATTGGGGGGGGGGGGGGGGGGGGGGGGGGAGGGGGTAGGATAACCTATCCCAATAACAAACAAAATCAGATGTTATCGTTATAGGTTTAATGGTTTCTTGGTCATAGGTTTAATGGTTTAAAACTTGGGCCACAACTTAATCGCAAAGTTTAAAATACAAATACTTGATAACTCTTGTTTGGATCATTTTTCATTTTTAGAGATACTATTTTAATTACTCAAAATGGTGATAGCTATACTTTTAATTCCCAATAATGGGTTCCCGCTAAGATTTTTAAAAAAGAAAAAAGGAGATTTGATGGTGGTGGGTGTGGTGGTAGGGATTTGATGGTGGTGGTAGAGGG